>JAAGNO010027505.1:34748-56571 GCA_033439905.1 Ceryle rudis
TGTGTGTGTGTGTGTGTGTGTGTGTGTGACCATAGATATTCAAGGAGCTATTGAGGGGTCTTTAGGAATTATTTTGTTTCCTACATTCTCTCATAAGTTAGAAGTCATATCACCATGTGACATTAAGACTGTGATTATACAGTCCAGATCTGCTGAGCTTTTTACATTGTGCTGTGTTAATAACTACATCAAGCTACTTTAAGATGTTGCTCCTGTCATTTTCTCTACTCACCCAAAGCGGGGGGGAGTGAGGCTCACTCGGCCTACAGACTCACTCAATCTGTGGAAGTGTCCTTGCACCGTGTAATGAAGTGGAGGGTCCAACTGCCAATCCAGCCGCTCTACAAAGACCCAACTCACCTGGCTGATAGTCAGGACCCCATTTATACCCTGTTTAAGGGTTCACTGTGGTCATCCCAATTGGTTGAGGGGGCAAACCCAGACAAAGCAGGCTAAGGGTCTAGATCTAGAGGCACCAGTTACCCACTGTGTGGTGTGGCTTAATGGCTGTGGCACCGAACTGCTCTGGCACAACCTTTTTCTGCCCTGTTTTCATCTACTGGGGAGACTGCATGTGCCATAGTAATGTCGGTTATTAATGAAAGAGTTGCTGAACCTCATAAACTATGGATGTGCTCTGTGTAGCTAGTGCAAGGCATTACTATTCACATACTTCTGTGTAACATCTAAGAGTTTATAAAGAATGACTGTGTAGTAGGAGTGTGGAGAGAAGAAAGCAGTGAAAAAGACAATCTAAATCTAACCTCTGCAAGGAATAGTGCAACATTAAGGAGCAGCTTCCTGGCCTTAAAAACAAGTTGAGAAACCTGACTTCCTCCTCAGCAACCTGTAAGAGCCAATCAAGTTTCATTTAAACATAGCTTAGCTTATCTACAGTAGACATATATATAACTTGATAAATTCTTTGACAATTATTGGCAGTTATTGATAAAGTCTCACCTTAGGTGCTGTTACGTGTTCCTAAAGTATACTCTGAAGTGGCATTGTTAGCTAAAATAGGTAATTTGCCTTTCGTGTAGGGATGCTTTGCCTATCTCCTTGAACAACCAACTGGTGAAGGGACTGAAAACATTTCCTCAGCTGGTTGATCCCACTGGTAAATATTGTGTTTCTCAGTGCAGCTAGTTAAGGGTGGAATTTGATGTAATTAGTCTTGTAATGTGTATTTTAGAAGGTACTAAATTGCTTTGCATGGAATGATTCAGTTTATCAAACACAGGCATGTGACATTAACATGTCACAAGCTGTTTTTATCTGGCCTCTTACAGCAGGTCCAAAATGTTAGTCATCGCCCTAGTGTGTGTGTATTTCTTGTATCATAGTTGACGTATATCTGCAGGCGGCTTGAGTACTCTGCTGCTGTTATAATGGCACCTTATGGGTTTTTTTAAGCAACTGACATGAGCTCTGCCTTTTGGAGAACTCTAGGCTCTTATTCCTATTTAGATTCAGACTCTGTTGACAAAAGTTAGGTATCTGTTTTCATTAGAAGTATCAGACTTCATCTGGCAGCCCAGAAAGGCACAGGTCTCCAGTAAAACCTGTCACGTGCAATCTCAAATGATGCTAGACATACTTACCTAAAAAATTCAACTGAATTGCTCATATCTGAAGTGGTTATTTAGATGCCTAAATGCATCAAACTTGCATTGAATCTTATCCACTATGATGGAAAACAAATCTTCCTGTTCATGATTGAAATATGTTAAAACTTGGTATTCTTACCAACAACCATTATCTAGTATTTTCTAGTTTTATTTAAGAAGCATAAGTTTATTTAAAGTCTCCAGTTGTCTTACTGAGTGCTGATTGAAAGAATGAAATATAAATCAGCCATGCTTGCATTATAAGAGTAAATTAAATTTTAAATTCATTAGTGATCTGAAGTATGGTCAACTTTCATTTCCTCAAGAGAAACACTTTTTACCAGACATGGATATTGCTCCTCTCTAACCACCATTTCATTTCTACTGTCTGGCCAGCTGACTCTTTGTGGAAGTGTTGATGTTAAGCAAATAAGTAAGTAAACTATATAAACACTCATTTTACACAGCATAAAACCAAGAAATAAATGAGAATTAAGACAAATGAGAATGGAGAGAAACTGATCTTTTCAAACTTTCAGCATAGAACATACTGGAGACAAGAAGTTCTCTGTGGAAGATAAATATACAGTACATGTTCTTACCGGCAATATCAGCACTATAGGATTTTTTTTTTCAGTGCCTTCCCATCAAATATCCTTATTTAATCACCTTTTAAGAAAGATCTCTTCCTTGGCAAGCTGCTTATAACAACTCTCTTGTATATACAAGCTGGTTTACATAGTAAAGTTCAGTGATGAATGCAAGAGGTGTATATTTTAGCTCTACTTCCATTTCAAATTATATCAGGCTATCATGTGGAGATGTCTGGGTTTTAATCACGTAGTGGCTTAAAGTGTATCTTTTCTCTCTTGTTTCAAATGGTAATTTGCTGATTAGTAAAGAGACCTCAGGTATGAAAAGAAGAGATTTCTTTTTTTGCCATTGTAATCAAAAGTGAAAGAATGCAGGAAGAATATAATTCCCAAGGGACAGCTGCATTCCATAAGATTGGGCTGCAGGAAAAGGTTCTCTGAATTTTCACTCGTCTGTGTTTTTTCTTCCACAAAATTGCATTTTAGAACTACATTGCTGTATTACTGGGGGAACGGGTGGTTGTAAATACTTGAGTTCAGCCTACACTGTACCCTTCCTAAATTAAGCAATATCTCTGAGGGTATTGTCTATAAGCAGGTTGTGAAAATAACTGCAGATTGTGTTGACTGAACCAGCTGTAAATTAGATCTCTCAGGTACAGCTAAGAGTGTAAATATGGAAGCACAGAACTCTAAGCAGCAAACGAGGCAGTCAGAGGAAGTTGGGTTACAGTGCTGCCGTGGCACCTGCACTGCACCGACATGGTGCTTGAGCAAGCTTCTTGAAAACTAGCTCAGGTATTGGCAAAGAAAGCTGAGTAAATATATTTATTAGATTTGTATCACTTTGATAAGTAGGAATTGTATAAGAGCTATAAAATATATTCTGAATTACTATGTCACAGACACATAGAACTGTATTTTGGGCATTTCATAGAAGCGAAGGCATCCTCAGTAGTGGCAATAGCTGCTGTTCAGAAAAGGCTATTCCTGCATACAATCCATGATTATGGTAATGCTTCGTACTCGCGCTTCATCTCAATGAAATTAATTTAATGGACACTTCCTCCTGTTAATTACTAAGGAATATATAGGAATATGTGTTTATAAATGATAAAACTTCTTATATGAGAGTATTATTTTCCTTGAAGTGCTTCTAAAGTGTGCATTTCCACATTATTAGCACTCCTCTTGCAGCAGAATTTAAATGGTGTATGTAATTTATGCTTTCTTGTACAATATCTAGATGTTTTAGAAAATCAATTAACTTTCTCTACATACTGGAAGGGAAATATCTACATATTCATCTACTTACGTAATGTCATTCATAGAAATTGCTTCTCTAATCTTTACCTACTAATTCAGATGTTCTCTTGACCTTTCTCTTCATCTTACTTTGTAATGATACGTTGCTCAATGCAGGTTGAAGTTATACATCAGACCACAGCTACAGGCAGCTTGTACATTGCAAACTAGTGCTTTCTTACGTCCATGTTTAATGCTAGCAAGAGTTCCAGCCTTACGGGTTTCTTAATCTAGTTCAGAATTTATGACTGATTTTATCCATGTTGGAAATATTCACAAAAACGACTTTTCCTCTCCCTAACAATTATGAAATGATGAACAAAATATACAGTATAACTGAATATTAATGAAAGATGTAAAGATAGGACCAAGTTGATTTTAGTGGAACAAATACTGTTTTATTTCGATCTGTAGATAATCAGTAAACCTGATATAACTTTGCGTTACCTCTGCCTGGTTCTAAAAAATGTCACTGGAATGGCCATTTAGCCTTTTTAGAGAAATGTAGTGATTTGTTAACTTGTGCATAGCACAGTCTTTTTTTTTTCTTCTTCTTTCTTCTTCTTCTTAATCATAACATGGAGAATTAAATAATGCATAATCTAGGAAATGTGTGGACTTCAACGTCTTGGCTGATAAACATTCATGCCTTCTGAAGTTTGGAACAATACATCTTTTTCTTGAAGTATATTGTGTTACTCAGGTAAAATATGGCTGTAGTAAGCCTAAAAAGAAATTGAAGCTATGCCGATAATAGTAAATTTAATGAACTAGAGATAATCCTTCGGATACAACCAGGACAAAGTCACCCATGTCAATACTTCTGTATTTTCTTATACTGTGATTGCTGCTGCTTTCTATCTTCAAAAGCTTCTGTGACATTTAGGTTTACATCTCCAAGCCTTCTGGGGCCCTTAAGCCGTGCTTGTGGGCATGTTGAGGTGAAATCCATCTGGCTGAGGCTGAATAGGTTCATGACCACATGACCCCTCAGTTTGTTCAAGGTCTCTAAGCAGAGTATTTCCCCATTTACTAACTACCGTAGGACACGTTACACCACTGAATTTGGTTCGTCCCAAAAATGCAGTAGATGATAAAGGTGGTGCCAGTCCTTTCCATCCATTTTATGCAGGTACTGTGGGCTCTTAAAACTCAATCTGAAATACAGAAGAGTTGGTTTATTTTCTTAAAAATCAAAATGCTTCATTTTTGAGGTCAGAAAATGTATCACATGTAAGTTAGTGAGCAGATGGATCTGCTTACACTCTGCATGATAAAACCCATAAGAAAACACTGAACATGGCAACGTTTCTTTCAGTTTCTTTCAGGACAGTTTCAGGATCTGGTTAGGTGCTAATATTGGTAGTGAGGTAAAGGTTGACGTTTTTCTGGTGTGATTATCTCTCTGTAGGTCAAAGGTACCTAAGGTCCAGGGGCTTTGCTGCAGTCTTGAGTCTTAATTTCACCATGTTTGTTGGTACTTGTTTCAGTCTTTTGGAGAGTAATTTCTCGTGAATGAGCACTGTACTTCCATTTTCCTTTCACTCTTTCTGTGCTTGGTTGCTAATTTCTACTCTGTGCTTTTCACTCCTCAGTTTTCTTTTTTTTTTGAGAGTCTTTTCTGATCATTTCACATTCTGTCTTGAACAGAATATGAACCTCAAGCAGTGTTCAAATTCAGTCAAGTTTTACAAGTTGGGATATTTAAAAGGTTTGTAAACTAGGTAAAATAAATGCTGTAGTGTCCCTTGTGATTCACAGTAGATCCTATCAGAGGGCAGTTTATTTTAGAAACTGAAAAAATGTGGCTTTATAGATGAAATTTGAAACTTGTCTTAGAACTTGCATCTCATGTCTTATCAGTCTAAGTAACTAATCCTACCAGAGTGAAAGTAGAATCCCTTTACCATTGCATATTTGAGATCTGCATATATAAATCAAACACCTAGTAATGCTCTGGTGGCTGACATGGCTGCTTGCTCATGTAGAACAGATTGCATACGTTTTTTGAGCTTCTGTGTCTGCTAACATAAAAAGAGAAATCGGAAGCTGAAAATACAATTCTAAGTATTAGCAGCAGCAAAATAAAAGTGACTAATCCATTTTCTATACTGAGATGTCTTCTGACTGGCACAAGAGATGCAGAAAATACACCCTATGTTTTGATTACATCTAGGTGCCTGTATCTGTTACAGTCAAACACAAAAGCTAGAATTACTTTACTGAGAAAGTGAAATAATTAGAATAACCTTAAGGTTTCACACAGGAAAAAAAAGTGGGAGGAAAAAGTTGTTGTTATTCATTTGTTTGCCATTCGTATCTGTGTTTTATTGTAAATATATTTGGCACATATATATCCATCAGACTCAAACCACCAAAACCACTTAGGTAAAATCTTGAACTGTCAATTAAGCCAGATTTCTATAATTTATATTCTTCTTCTCTTCAGATTCCTTTGCAATCTTTAAATGTTGTCATGAAGGGCAGAGTGAATAAGGACACGGTTGTCTACAAATGTAAGATGTGGTCTGTTACCCCTGTGTTAAGGATCTAACTCTGTACCATGCAAGGGGGAGACCTGTGGGCCACAAAATTCAGCTCACATCTCCCTGACACTACAATTTAGCTCCCTACAGACCATTACTACGTACTAATCAGCCCATTAGTGTTTTCATTGCTCATGGTTTGAATATTAGTATTCTCCTCAAATATACAAACCTATCTGAAATTAATTGAGCAATCTTGAGCCTCATCTTCAAAATTAGATGCATTAGATAAACATAATACTATTTTTTTTTTTTTTGGTAGAATCATTTTCTATGAAGTTAATTTTGCCTTTGTAGACTATTTAAATAGTCTATCAGTATAAGAAATTTCCTTGTATAGTGACTAATATCAGTGCTTCTTCCCAGCAGGATGTTTGATACAACTGTAATTTACACATTTACATCTGTTGCATCTGTAACACACAGGGCCTGATTGTTTTTTACACAATGGCCATTGTATATGATGCTGAAACTAAAAACGGAGTCTTCAGGTTAATGTAATTTACATTACACAAGCTTAAAGGTTCACATAATTTACTTCAATAGCATGGTGCAAAGAATTTCTATGTAAATTAAATCAAATCCATGATGTTAGCAGAAATTAACTGGTACTTATTGTTGTTTTGTTGTTGGTTTTGAGTCCTGCTCTTCATTTTCAAGTCCAGAAAGAAACGATATGGGTCAAACCACTCTTTTGTGGCTTAGTTTGAGTAAATTCAGCTGTAAAGAGGGGCTTTGTAATTTGGTAGCACACCTAGAATTTTGGGGTTTTTTTTTTTCCTACCTGAGTAGGAAGACAGGGACAGGGAGCAGAATGAAGCCCCCGTAATCCAAGAGGAAATGGTCAGTGACCTGCTATACCACTTAAGACACACACAGGTCTATGGGGCTGGATGGGAACCACCCATGAGTACTGAGCGAGGTGGCAGAAGTGTTCACCAAGCCACTTCTCATCATTTATCAGCAGTCCCAGCTAATGGGGGAGGTCCCAGCTGACTGGAGGTTAGCAAATGTAATGCCCATTTACAAGAAGGGCCAGGAGGAGGATCTGGGAAACAACAATCTTGTCAGTCTGATCTCAGTGCCAGGGAAGTTTATGGAGCAGATCATCTTGAGTGCCATCACGTGGCACATGCAAGACAACCAGTTGATTAGGCCTGGACAGCATGGGTTTTTGAAAGGAATTTCCTGGTTGACTAACCTGATCTTCTATGACAAGGTGACCCACCTAGTGGACGAGGGAAAGGCTGTAAACGTTGTCTACTAGGACTTTAGTAAAGCCTTTGACAGGTAGTTTCTCAGAGCATTCTCTTGCAAAAACTGGCTGCTAGTGTCTTTGATGGGCATACCCTCTGCTGGATGGACCAACCCCAAAAGTGGTGGTGAATGGAGTTAAATCCAGTTGGTGGCCAGTAACAAGTGGTGTTTGTAAGGACTCAGTATTAGGACCAGTTCTATATAATATCTTTATCAATGATCTGGATGAGTGTATCAAGGACACCCTCAATAAGTTTGCAAAGAACACCAATTAGATGGTTGTGTTGATCTGCTTGGAGGTAAGGAGGGTCTGCAGGGAGATCTGGACAGGCTAGATTGGTGGGCCAAGGCCAGTAGTATGAGGTTAAAGAAGACCAAGTGTTGGATCACAACAACCCCAGGCAACACTACAGTCATAGGGAAGAGTGGCTGGGAAGCTTCCTTGTGGAGGAGGACCTGGGGGTAGACCCTGGGTCATGAGCCAGCAGTGTGCCCAGGTGGCCAAGAAGGCCAACAGCATCCTGGCTTGTATCAGAAATAGTGTGGCCAGCAGAACTAGGTAAGTTGTTATCCCTTTGTACTTAACACTGGTGAGACTACATTTTGAATACTGCATTCAGTTTTGGGCCACTGACCATAGGAAGGATGTTGAAGTGCTGGAGTGTGTCCTATGAAAAGCCAAGAAGCTGATGAAAGGTATAGAGCAGTGGTATTATGAGGAGCAAGCTGAGAGGATTGGGGTTGTTAAGCCTTGAGAAAAGGAGGCTGAAGGGAGACCATATCACTCTCTATAGCTGCCTGAAAGGAGCTTATAGCAAAGTGGGAGTTGGTTTGTTCTCCCACGTAAGAAGTGGTAGGACAAGAGGAAATAGCTTCAAGTGGTGCCAGTGGGGGTTTAGATTCTACATTATGAAAAATCTCTTACTGGAAGGTTTGTGAACCACTGGAACAGGCTGCCTGGGGAAGTGGTGAAGTCACCATTCCTGGAGGTGCTTAAAAGATGTGTAGATGCAGCACTTAGGGACATAGTTTACTGGTGACCTGGAAGTTCTGGGTAAACAGTTGGACTTGATGTTCTTAGTCTCTTCTGACCAGGACAATTCTTAATGCCAAGAAACGAATTTCTTGTAAAGGTTCAGATCCACTGGATTACTCTTAAGTGCGCAGAGCAAAGGGCATGAGCTGACTGTATTGTGACACAGTAAAACTACCTATAGAGGGAAGACTGAAAATAATTTTGACCTTCATCACATAGTGTGTCTTGTTTGACTTCATTTTAAATATGACAAAAATGACTTCTTATTTTAGCTAAAATTATTCACTGCCTCTAATATTGTAATAGCTACAGCGATAGTAACTATGCTGTTTGTTATTTGTTCTTGTTTATAGTAGATTTTATGAGAAAAAAATTACATTTCTTGGATCTTAGTGCAAATGAATGGACCAAAAGTGACCCCTCAGCTTTTTACAACTCTAGCACTCCATTAAATAGCTCAAAGAATACATGTGATTTCGCAGCCAACTTTGTCAGTGCAGTGATAGAAGTGTCGTGTCTGTTTCTGTCTCTCAGTAAAGCTACAGCAATAATACTGATTATGTCTTTGAAATAAAACAATGCATATGTTCTAATTAGATTTTTTTTTTCTGTTGACATACTGAAAGTTTAGTTTCTATGCTTTCCTTCATAAGGCTTACATGTCTATATCTAGTGTACTGTCAGATGGATGCATAACATCCCAGCGGCACAGCTTTCCATAGCCATTAATTTGAATTTCAAAGATAACAGTGGAGAAAGCCTCTAACGTATAAATTATTTCTGCTCATCAAAATACCTTTGGTTTAGCTGATTTGTGGTGTTTGAAATTACACATGCTGAAATTTTTACAGAGGTGCCTCTGTTGCATTTAATCAGATATGGGCTTATTTACTGTTGTTTAAAATGCTTGGATTCTTAGCTGCCTTTAGGTCTTTCTGAATTGTTGACATTTGTTCCAACGGATTTAGCAGAGGGCATCTGTTCAGTGATGTCTCTGTGTGTAAGGAGACTGTAATAGATCCACAGAACTATGAATTAATGATTCAAATGAGCAAATAGCCATATAAGCTACATTTAAGAGTTCCTAGAAACAATGTAATATTTTTACAAAAGAAAGATAGCCATCATTCCTTGATATATAGAGCTAGATACTAATCATGATGAAGTTCAATCTTTAAAGGATTTCTCCACTTAGACATTCAAACCTAATATTTTAGAAATCTGCTTCACATGGCTATGTCTATAATGTTTATGTATCTCCTGAACATGGAAGAACTTCAGAGTTGAACTTCAAATTCGAAAGTTGATACGTGATTGTTTAAATCACATAAATCACTGTTTAATGCTGGAGGAATAAAAAGGAACATTTATCACTGATTAAGTGTTCAAATAACAAGTTCTCTAAACACGTTCCAATTTTTCTTCACACAGTGAACTAAAAATTCGCATTTCAGTAGTGGAATGCAGAATGGTTTTTAACTTACTGAAATCTGAAGTATTTCGTGATAAGATTTAATTTAATTTAAAATATTTAACATGCTATTTAGAAGCTATACAAGCAATTAAGCCATGGTCAAAGACCACCCCAATCAATAGAATAGTTCTTCTTGCTTTCCATGGCTTTTTTGGAGAAGTCTCACATTTGCTTAGAGCTGTAGGACATCTTGTTGAATAACAGAACTAAACTGTAAGTCCGGCCATGTTTTTTGGTACTATAGGAGTGTTGTTTTAATTTATATTAATCATGGTAAACGTACTAAATGTCTTACAAATTGGATGTTTTCACTCAATCCACAAATTAATTTTATTCCTCTATTATTGGTACTTGGCTTTCTCTATGCAGCAGTTGGTAATGAAAATTAATTGCAACAGAACTTACCTTGTTAACTGTCATCGTTCTTAGACTCATGGAATCAGAATATAGAATAATTTATGTTCAGGAGACCTCCTGGATACCAACTGCTTCCCCCAGTTTGGTGTCATTCATGAACTTGATTAGATTGCACTGTGTCCCCCCCTCCAGGACCCTGTGGTATCCCCAGTACTTGGATGTCTCTACCAAGTGTGTGTCCATTGAACTTTGTATCACAAATCATTAAAGACCTTCCAGTTTTCTGCCCACTTCATAGCCCACCTAGCCAAGATTCATCTCACAGGAGACAGGAGAAACATAAGTCTGCCCGGGTATGATCAGATCCAAGCATCATTTTGACTTTCTTGATTCTAAGAGTTGAACTCACAGGTTTTCTCAGGGACCACAATTAGACTGAACTGTACAAAGGATATAAAATGCAGGAATGTGAAATGCCCCGTTTTTACCCCTCTGCACACCTTCTATAGTCCCATAGTTCAGTTGGTAGAAAGCATCTGGAGAAACAGATGATATTCTGCCTAGAGAAATCCCTTTTGCCAGATGCATATTCTATATTATAAACTAATACCCCAAAGTAGTGTGAGAGTGGGAAGAGTGCTTCTTTTTATTCTTTCTGCAAAAAGGCAAATTCTATATTCATTTAACTAGGGAGTCACTATATAGCATTATAATTAGACACTTCACCCTGAAATAGGGACATGTGGTTTTCAGTCATTATCCCAGTGCATATATAGAAGCAGGTATTTAAATATTAATTTCAGGAAGGAATTGAGCATCAGTATTCCCTTGCAGGTGAGGTTTTTTAACATTGTGTTACAAAGTCATTCATTTGTTTCTTCACTGGTAGTCCCACTGAGTATGCAGTGAGAAGGAGAGGAGAATTGAAGGGAAGCTCCGCACTCATGGAAAGCCACGGCTTCATAGCATTTGGAGAAACTTGAATTTCTCTGCTCTGTTTTGAATTGGAGCCTGGTGATTGATGGCCTATGGAAAATGTAAACTGTGTACTCAACCTTTGAAGTATGACGGGTAATCTTTGTTTAAGCATCCGACTTAGTTTCTGCTGACAGTTTGGACTCGCTGGTAAGGAAGGGTCCTTGGACAAGAAGAAAAGAGAACAGAAGAGACCAGTTTAAACTGGTCGTGCGGTCTGGAGATATGCCAGATGCCTATTGAGACTGCGCCAGCCGTGGGGTCAAGCAGCGGACAAATGAGGAAGACTCCTTACTTCCTCCAGAAGACCCCTGCCAGCGACCACCGAACTGTAACGCGCAGGCGCTAAGGGGAGGGGAGACCTGATAATGATGTCTTGGAAACAATTATAATAACCACACCTTTTCCTGGAACTAATTGTACTAATCCCTCCTTTGTCTAATGAATATGTATGTTTGCCCTTATAAGTAGCTGTTAACTGTGTGAAAAAGTGTGCCTGTTAGGAGGAGCGATCCCCCATGCATCCGGCGCTGTAAATAAAGAATATTTGCTACGAATAAAATTGGTGATACATCCTTTTTCGGGAATCAATCTGAAGGGGAAACATTCTTTCCTGAGGAGGGGTAGACCTAAACTAAGGTAGCAGAAGAGTACTAGAGCTCCTTTTGCAGGAAGCCAAGTGGGGTGGGAAATGCAAGCTGCTGCTTGGAACGGTCAATCACGGAAGCCGTTGCACACAATATCACGCCTCCCTACGTGGAAGAAAGGGTTGATTTCTGGGCCAAACAGACAAAGACAGTTAAACACCATTTTGTCACACGCCAACCTATCCAACTGTGAACTATGTTGATGATTGAAGATATCCTTGGGCTACTCAAAGTATTTATGATATTTGGGATATAGAGATGAGATCACATGATCCTAATTAAAAAAAAAAAAAGTAATAATAAAAAAATAATTGTCCAGTACTCTGAGTGTGGTAACCACTGAAAAGCTGGTTTAAAGATAGGGATGGATAGTTTCACTGGATGACTTCAAAGGCTATGAGCTTTGTCAGTGATATATTTCTTCTGAAGATGGTGACACAGGACTAAATTAATAACCTTTTTCTCACCTTTTTATCAGCATTTCTTATTAGGTAACTTAAGCAACCTCTGACTCTTTAAGGTGATTTTTCTGAGGGTGTCTTCTCAGGACACTAATCTTTCTACTGAAACAAAAACTAGGTTTAATTCAAAACCAGATTCTACCAGATAGAAATCCATATAGTCTGAACAAGTATTTGTGGCTTTGGCATGTATTTCCCCAGTTTTGGCAGAACTATGACAAAGATAAATGGATCTCAAACAATTATGTACTTAGTTTTATATCGGTGCGATTCTATCTCATATCTATAAAAGATTTGTTGTGTTCTCCAAGTTCTGTTATCCAAACATCATTTTCTCAATAGATTACTTCCACTTACTTTGACAGATCAGTTCTGCATAACTTTTTGCTGAAATGATTCTCAATATATTTGAAAACATTTTAATATGAGAAATAAAAAGGATTAGTTATGTATTTTACTTGATTTTCTGCTTAAAATACATTCACAGATTTTTTTAATTTCCAGTATAGAGCATAATCCAGATATTGGTGAGTTCTTTTATGAATAATGGAGGAGATGAACAATCACTATCTCTAAAATTTTCTCCTCTGTTACCGAACTCTGTACCTTGAACTTTGAATCTGAAATATTTGCATTATTGTCTGCTTCAACTTTGTGCAGTCATTTGGTATTACTTTTTTTAATTAAGGTGGTTTTTTCATCGTTTTCCATATTACACCATATTTGAACACTTTCGTAAGTTTCAGTTAGAAAACTGAATCTCTGATTCATCAGATATTAAAGAGTTTCTCCCCAAAGTTTGTTACCAAAAAACTGCCAAGCTATAACAACAGCTGAAATAGGTATTTGATGTTTAGTTTGTGTTTGGGGAAAAAAAAGGGTTCAAAGAAGCAAAAACCATTATTTGTTTTGGTGATTATCTCAGTGTTTACTTCAAAATGCTTAGTTTCACTTAGAGGTGTACTTTCATTCTTGTTACATTCATGGCTTCAAAAGAAACAGGATAAATACTAGTGAAAGAAACAAGATAAATACTAGTTTCATTTTTTGCATAGTTTTTGACAAATGTTTGCCATGACAGAATGTCATTGTTTAAACGTACTTTGAATAGTACAAATACTTACACTGTTTTCTGAGGGCCTGAATCTGAGCTCTTAAAGGACAAAACTGTGTTTTCATATATGTTCGCATGGCATCTAGCCCAGCAAAATCTTAATTTCTTGTTGCAGCTTTGGGGCATTAATGCCATGAAAATATTAAAGAGTATGAGTACAGCAAATATTTTTCTGACTATTCTGACTCTTTTTCTGGGATTCTTAAAGAAAACAAATTTTATTTTTTATAGAAACTGAAGCACAAAAAAATCTTGATATAAAAATATCTTCCTTTCTCTAAGTACAGTATCTTATTCTATTTTACCTATTGATATTTGTAATTTCTAGATTATTGTTACCAAGTCCTCAAAATACATATGAGAAATTAATGCTGTTGAATTTGGAAGTAACAAAATACGTAATAGTGTAAATGAAAATTAAAGAGGTGAAAATGAAGTAATAAAAATGGAAACAAGGGATAATACTGTGCAAATAATAATAAGACTTCCAAATGTGTATATAGAGAGAATTAAGTCTATTCTAATGTGTTACAGTAAGTGTATGGAAAGATTTAACAAGAGTGATGAATTTTTAACATGGAATGCTTAAATGAAGATACAATGGAAAACAAAACAAAACAAAAAGGCAAAAAAACCCCAAAGCAAAAAAAAAGGCAAACATTCAAAACAGACATTCGAAAGGTGCCTGGGAAGAGTTTATCCACAGGTTCAGTGCTCAGAAAGCTTCAAACTAAGCATCCTCCATGAGCTTAAAGGGAAGTGTAAAAAATAACATTGTCAAGATTAAATTTAATAACAAGCAGTTTAAAAAGTTGTACATGATATGCATACAAAATATATCAATATCCTTATATATGTATAAATAAGGTGTAGAAAATATATACATGTTCTTTTACTATTTCTATGTTACTTGTATGTCTGGACTCTTTGAGAAATCAGAGAATTAGAAAGTAAAAATTACATATGACATTTACTAGGCTTTCTTGAACAATGTCTGAAAAACTATCAGTGATATGTTTTGAAAGACTAATCTGCATCTGAAACAAGAGATACCTTGAAGAATGGTTCACTGAAGTCCAGGCTGTGGAAATAAATGTTCTGCAAAGTTTTAATGTTACAACATTAAAGAAAACAGGAGCCTCCCATGGGAAAAGATAAATTTATGTTAAGGAATCACACAGTTTATCCACATGGATGGTGACCGTAGTTGACCACAACTAATAACATAGGTGGAGCCACCTCTTGACGATGTGTGTTATTAGCTCTAATTAATGTGTTATTAGCTCTAATTAATCCTACTGAGTTGTGGTCAAGTATGGAGAACAGATCCCTGATGTACTCTATGGTGCTGTTACATGTGGAATTACCATGAGCAAACACTCTTTAAGACCCTTAGCAAAGGCACAACTGGATATTTTAGATCTTTTGCATGGATGTTAAAAGCAAATAAAATCAATTAGATGGTGGAAGGGGACTAGAAAGAGTAGGGCAGGACTCGGAGAAAATAAGTTTGTAAAAAACAAGTTTTCTGCCTTTTTGACTTTACTGGCGTTCTGTCCCAGGTTATCTCTCAGTACATGAAATTGATTTGGCCAGGAGATACTGTATGCTTGTTACAGTATGCCAAGTTGATGAAGAAATACCTTTTGCCTCTCATTTAAGGAAATCTTTTTAGTGCAGGAATCATTATTCTCAGGAAATTTATCCTGTCACCTTTACCATGAAGGTATACTTTTTGTCAACTGTGAAAATAATTTATACTGCTGATAGCCAGGGATTATTTCACTGCACTCTCATTTTATTTGTCTGATTGTGTAAGGGAAAATCGGTGCTCAAGAAATAGTTGGAAAATACTGCATTTTACCTATCAACAATAGCATTTTTTTCTAAACATTTTGTATTGTACTTAATGAATTTGGGTTAATGTTAAGTATATATCAAGTAAACTGTTAAACTGTGACTGGTTATATTCATAATCTGGTGGAAAGCTGATGAAGTAAAGGAGCATTGACTATCCATAGCTTTCTATTTTTTTCTCTGGTATTTGGTAACATTTTTTCTTGCATAGAAGTGTTTACATATGCCTATCAGCTTTGCACTACAGAATAAAAAATCTTGTATAAAAGTCATCTCAGCTGGCTTTTGATTTTCATTACCAAACCTAGTGTTGTGATGTGGGTCGACCCTAGACTCATTTTGAGACTGCCCTTGACCTCTATAAATACTACTAATTTTGCTAATGCTTACCGAGTCAATTTTAGGTAAAAGGAAGCATTAGATTATGTTAAAATGAAAATACTTTTCTTTCCTTATCTTTATTTTGAAACTTCACTGTTGCTAAAATGTATTCTCTAAATGTATTTATAAAGACCTGCTTTTCCAGTTTGTGTTTCTTTTCCTAGATAAACTTAGCTATCTTAGCACTATTGCAGTAACTTACAAAATATCAGTGCTTAATCAGTCAAAATCCATATCAGTTATAGTAAGTAATAGTGATACACATAAGATTTAACAAAGCTTTCTACGCAAAAGCAAGTAACACACACGCACACAGCTATGTACAGGTATAGAAGTTAACTCCAGGATCTTCAGGATTTAAAAAAAAAAAAAAAAAGAATATTCCTATCTCCTTTTGTTGGCTTATTACAAGCAGATAGTCTTCCCTGCTGTTGGTCTTTGCAGAGAAACAGTGATTGCCTTCATCAGCCTATCACAAGCAGACGGTCTTCCCTTCATCAGCTTTAGCAGCAGATGGTCATAGTTGAGCCTGAGAGGCATCTAAGCCCAGGGGGAGATATCAAGACTCAGCCCACAGAGATCCTGGAGAGTTACAGCAGGCCTCACTTTTTAGGATCAGTATTTATAGAGTTTCAAGATGATTGACTTTGGTCAGTACTATGGCTAGTACTTTTCTGTTGTGGCCATGAATCTTATCAGGCTAGCCTGGCTCTTTTGTGGTCTTTTGTTGGCACCTTTCCAAGGTACTCAGGAGTTGTAATATGGTTAGGTGGTGCCTCACTGTTCCAAGTCACTGACCCCATCTCCAGGAGGTGCAGGAGTTGATCTGTTTGCATGGCTACTTCATCCAACAGAGTCAGAAAGTACCAGGCTCGCCCAGCCTCCTACATGGCAAAACTAAACAGTGGCACAATGGCTGGTACCGATTTCACAAAGCAGCCTAGGAATCAGCCTTGCCAAGCAGCCCAGGGTGGGGCTGTACCACCACATCTCATCCCATGACCAAACTCAAATCTGCCTACTCCACAGAGTGATGATGCAGTCACCCCTTGCCCCTGTGCCTATGAATAGGTAATGCTGTCTTTTAATTAAAATTTGACAGAAAATTTTGTAAATAGGATTAAGCAGTGCTGTACATATGGGGAGGTTTCTGTGACAACATGGTTCGTTCTGTCATTCTGCAGTCTTTGACATATAGAACAGCGGTCAGTAACAAACATAGTGTAGTAAGAGTCAACAGAATCATCATGGGATGTAGCATCAGGTTCAGCACTGTAGCTCCTGTTGGGAGACTGTCAGAAAAGAGGTTTGCACCAGCGATGTTCTCTGTCTTTTTTCACCATTTCTAGGACATGGTGTATTTCTTCTGTATCGTGATAGATAGTAGTTAAGAGGTTTTTGCCTATACTTTGTTCCAGTGGATAGAGTGTAGTTCCATTGCAGTTTAGACCAATGCAGTGATTTGGTATATGGTATATACCAAAGCATTGCGTATTGTTAAAGCCAAAGATGTGTGACTTTATTGTTTATAGGGTTATAAGTGAAACTGATGCCACCAGGGTTGGAATTCTCTTTCAAATTTATACACATTATCCCAGATGACCTTTCAAATTTTGCTAGGCAAAATCCTTAATCACCTTCTCTTACGATTGCTGCTACAATAAACTGTATCTACAGCTGAACTTAAATACAGCTAAGAGCAAGAGAGACATTAGTTTGGGTTGCACTTAATGCGTTTGCAATTAGTTGGTCTTTGTCATTAACTCTTTCCCATTGGGGTAGTATATCGGATACAAGCCATTGGTTAGTTCCTAATGCCAACAGAGAGGATTGCAATGGATATTCTAAGCTATATAAATTACTTCTGTTAAGATCATTTTGTTTGCCAAAACTTCAGCATCTGTGCTGTTCAATACTAATCCTGTTCCTCAGATGCCAGTCACATCTCTTTGGTCATTTTGGAGTGGTGAGGGTGTGTCCATGCAACCATGTTAACCATCCTGTATATGACTTGTTCAGGAATGGTGAGCAGGTAGGTCTGATTTCAGAGATGGTCAGTCTGCAGTGACAGCTCTGCTCATTTGAGGGACCATGATGACTTAAGCTATATTCATTGTTGGCCTGTTATTTTCAACCACCTATGGTTCCATTTCAAAAACTTGTGGGATTAGAATTTTTCTTGTGGTTGTTATTGTGGATGTTAAGTGAGGAGTTGTAGGCAATATTGTTGTGATAGGTCTAATAATGTTGATTACAAAATCAAACAATAATTCTACATTGAGGTTACCCCACTGGCAAAGTACAAGAACAGGGTATGTTAACATGAAGTTGTGCCAGCAGTCTGTTGTGTTTTGGAAGGCATAAATTTTGTATTTCAGGGTGGTAAGGTTGACGCAATCTGGGTGGTAGGGTAAATGCAATGTTGTAAACAGAAATGTTACATACCTTTCTGTGAGCAGACTCACTGATCACTCAAGATCCTGTATTAATTTCTTCCCCTACTTTTCCACAAAGTTAGGAGGTACTGCTCTAAGCTTTATTTTCATACCAACTGCAGTCATTTCCTGACCATATTTTGTTTCTATGCATAACCACAGCAGCCAGATTTAGATTTTTCTTAACAGCATGAGTTCCTGCACTTCCCGTGTGTTTAACATGGGCCTGAGGCCAAGGCCAATTTAAGTCTCCTTTTGTGAGTCTCATTAATAGAACTGGAGAAGCATTCAAAATAGGTACAGATGTGGTTGTGATGGGTTTAGTGATTTTGAGAGATAATGTCCCTAATGTTATATCTCATCCCTCTGGAGTATTTTACATACATACCATAATCTTAGAATGTTCTTTTCCATGTGTTATGTATTGAGCAACAGCTCACATGACAGCACCTTTTGTATGGTGTTAAGAACAATTGTAAATAATCGTGCTATATACACATCTATCAGTAATAGGTGATTGTGTTTTGCAAGGTGTGTTTATGCTGTTGTCTTCTAATGACAAAAGAGAGGGCTTATCTGCATTGATACAGTCGTAGCTGAATTCTTGATTGATAGCTAAGTTGAGATAGATTCGTATCTGTGGGGGAGGCAAGTATTGTCACAATCTTCCACAGTAGCAGGGGAATATATTAAGTTTACATTATGAAAAGGATTCTGCAAAACAAAAGGATAAAGTAGATTGGTCTCAGTGGGGTTTCCCAGGCAGGTTACTCCATTAGAAAGAAGGATAAATACACCATTCACTGATACTGTGTTTTGCACAGTTGCTGTTGGTGACTTCCCGGGCAAGTGTGCCGTGGGGTTTACTTAGAGTCATTGGCACAGTATCAGTGGATAGTAACTTGTCCATTACGGGTCTTTCTGTTACCTATTTGGACAATTTTAATACCTGGAAAGATACAGAAATAGCACTGCTTATGATAATTCATTACCTCATAGGGAATTAGGTGAAATTTTTGTACTGTGTTACATTTGTGTCTGACCTTCAATACTGGTGATTACAGAACAGGAATCATCCATGATGATGGAAAAGATAATAAAAATTAAATACAGTACAAAAGCATCCTTTTTCTTGAGATTGACTTTCACTAACAGGAATATAAGATACACTAATGCTTTCTCTGACAGCATATTCAACTTGGGAAATTGCCTAAAAGACCTGAAAGTAGAAATTGGTCCCTTTTGACAGAACTACTGTTTCTTCAATTATATGTAATAAGGCTATTAAGATAATATAAAACCCTAAAGACAGAGCGAAATGTGGTAGAATGACTGTACAATTAAAATACAGGTTTGTCTTTGTCAGTTACCAATATGGGCACTGCAGATTTTATTGCAAGGAATGCTTCTATGCCTGCATAGGGATAAAATGTACACTAGTCTTGTCTTCTTGCTCATACTTCCTCACTTGCAGTATTTTAGGAATTATTCTTAAATTGTTATGCCACTTAGATCTCAGTTTGATTTATTCCTTTATTTTCTTCTAAATTGTGCTTCTGGTTTTTTTTTTCTATATCTCAAAACAACTTTCCTTTTACTTATAGTAAGAACTGTACTCTGCTGTTCATTAAGCATCTGCATCTCACACCAGTCAATGATATACTATAATAGTAGGCACAGAAATAAACAGCTACTACAATACATGGGGAGATACTGTCAACTGTGACATCTGAAAATCTACATTTTCATGATTGTTTACTTTGTAATGAAGCCTCTAGAATTGCTCAAATGGAAATATATTCTCTAAAGATGGAGGGTTAATTTTTAATTTTTAGTTTTTAATTTTTATGTAATTAAAACTAACTTGCTATAAACCTGTATATATAGAAATAGTACTGTATGATATGAATTATTAGTCAAAATGAAGACATTCCATCTAATGTATATTATAACTTAATTCAAAATTAAATATTCTCATGTCTCAGATCCAGAGGGATCACCACTGTAAAAATCCTGCACTGAGCATTATACAAATACTACCAGATACTTCTTATTATGTTGCAGCTTCTGAAACAAAGTTCTTGAAAAAAACATTTTTCTGAATTCTCTTACAATCTCTTCTTTTTAACTATTTGGACAAAATACTTTCACAATGTAATAAATCTGAAATATTAAATCAGAAAATAGCTATCTTAACAAGATAAAAATATGCAAAAAGATCATAAATAGAGGTACTTATACAATATCTTTGGGAATAAAAAATAAGAAGTAGGTTCTATTGCAAAGCAAATAATAAATTAATAATGAAAATGCAAATAGCAAGTACTAGAGAAGGGGGAAAAGTCAAGAACAGTCAGTAATTATTAATTCAAATCCATCAATTTGAATCCCATATCTGATGTGTAATGCTGTTTTCAAAGACATTGAGCATCAGCAACTCCATTTAAATTGTAGGTGTTTGGTAAAATGGAAGGTCAAGTTAAGCTTGCTTGATACAGACAGATTTAAATATTTAATGTAAACACACAGCTTCTAAAATTTTTATCTAAATAATATGTCACTTTGTTATAAAGCAGGATAAATAGAACAAGAGAAAAAAGAAGAAAATGTGCCTAATTAGACAGGTTGTTGGCCTAAAACTGGTTTCTTAGCTGTCCACAAGCTTCTGTCATGCTTTCCTGATGAAGTTAGGAATTTTTAAGAGAGATCTTGAGAAGTTCAGGGGATTTTAAAGAATCTTTGATAAAAAGTTCCCTATTCTTACCGACCACATTGTGTACGTTACATGTTCTTTAATTTTCTGTTTGTGTGAGAAGGGTAGGTTTCAGGTTGTTACGTACTGAAGGAAGTACATGAATATTTATGTATGCATTTCACTTCCTCAAAAAAAGTGCTCATACACTGCTGTCAAGCCACCTTGTGAGTTCTTTGTCTGACTATAATCTGTTTTCAGATACTTCTGCCTCTGCTCTGAGTTGATTCCAGCTGTTCTTCCACCCAAAGAACTTAAGCACAACAAAGTACACTATGGAATTTCTACAGCACTTACACTCCAGAAATTTTTTAAGACTATATAAGCAGTGCTCCTTTCTTTGGTCTTGAGTTCAGTATTTGCCAAACTAAGGTACTGTGTTCGCTTGTCCATTTCACTAAATAACTTCCTGCATTATTTCCCCTACTTGTTGTATGTAAACTTTATCGGCAGTTATCACAAATTATTTCTGTAAACTGAAACTGCATACTATTTTTTTTGGAAAGCAGGTTTTAGCACCACATAATGCAACTTATAACATAGCTGTTCTTTTATTTTAGTCAGAAGTGATGTTTTGGGTTGGTTTTTTTGGTTTGTTTTGTTGTTGTTGGGTTTTTTGAGAGTTTCAGGAGTCCATATATACAGCTTTGTAAAGGTGACAAGAGAGAAAAAAGATTTTTTTTAAAAAAGAAGTAATTAGTATTAGGATTCTGTTAGTTATCCTGGTTTTGCTTCACTTTATTTTATGAAGAATTAGTTAGTCATGTAGAATGATTGCCTGTTACTCTGTCCAACTCTGTATTTCTTGTTTTGTGAGTAACAGTCCTAAAAGATTTTAAAACTGTAATAATGCTAGAAAATAGCAGTATATCTATGGATATTTTTGTTAGACTGCCAGGATTATTATGATTGGGTGAAATACAAACTTAAATGAGGTTTTAAAAGCCCGCTAATATAATGAAAATGCCCCTGGATATGTGGGAAACTTTGTTCCTAATTCTTTCCATAATCAAAACAACAAAACAG
>JAAGNO010027506.1:0-118024 GCA_033439905.1 Ceryle rudis
TATATATACACAAATGCAGTATATTATATATAATACTTTCTAAAAGGAAAGTATCACTTCATGCTTCTTTCTTTTATGTCAAAAAGACAAATTACAGTAATACAAGTTGAATCTGATTTTATTGCCTGTTCCTTAAGGTAAACTTTTTACTATAAAAAGAAGGAAGTAAGTAAAGTCCTAATTCCTCTGATCTATAGCATCAGGAAATTGAACTGTGAGAATGCATGCTAAAATGTAAAGCAGCATATTCCCTACCAATGCCAAATGACTCAATATGTCATACATATTGTGGTTCAATATCAAAGACCTTCTTACATTCAACATTCACATTTTTCTAGACACTGAACTTACGAAGATATTAACTGGTTTTCAATAAAACTGAAGAACACGCAGAATACCAGTTAATTCATTATAAATAGAACTGCAAAAATTCTCACAAACTTGCACACCACAGGGAAAATTCTGTAATGAAAACCCCTGAATAAGCAACTATGTAAAGTAGCATCACATGTCAAAAGAGAACCCAAAAGAGAATCCGACAAGAATAGAAAAAAAACGTAAATTAGGAAAAACACAACAACAAAGAACAACAAATTCCATTTGTTATGAAATTCAAAATTACTGGTTAGATAATAAAACACTAATCAAAGACACAAGAACATATAAAGCTGTGGAAGCTTTGGGGATGTGCAATGTTACAAATTAATTATGGAGTTTGCTTTGGTATAGTCAGATTATTAAATTTTATCTCTTCTCCTTACTGAAAAGTGTGAACTCCTTGCTCTCACATTCTGTCTACCAGAACTTCTGTTGAAGGTTTCATTGTTTTGCAAAAGAGTATTTTTCACAATCATAAACCTAAGCATTTCTCTTCAGTTTATAGTTAATGATTTGGTTTTATCTGGCCTTAAAGCCAAATAAGTATCCAGTAAAAACTATTTATTTGTACTGGTTTGACTTTTCATAGCATGCATATGCAGAAGAAACAGCTACATGAACAAATCAGTTGTGCAGTCTCCCCTACAATGGCATGACAACCAGTTCCAAGTAGGGTCAGAATGCCCTACTACTTCTGCACCTTAAGCTATGCAGTTGTTGCACTGTTTATTGCTGTAACAATAAAAAATAAAAGCTGCAAATGGCAGTTTTGAGAAGTATTAAACCATGACAGTAAGAATTTCAGTGAAACCAAGTAAGCAAGAATCACTTCACTTGAGCCATCAAACACCAGGATACATGCATTTAATTCCCCAAAATACCAGGTAGTTTAGGATTTCTTAGTTTATTATTTTTATTTTAAAATGAATGATGGTGAAATCAAATGGAGAAGAATACTTCTCCAGTAGGAGCTTTATTTTAATTATACCCTATTAACATAACTAAAATTACAATACTTGCTGCTTCAGTTTTAAGGAAAGTCAAGACTTTCAACAGAGGTGAGTAGCTACACATCCACAGCCCTATTGAAGTAACAACATGAATTTTGATAATAGAAGCTTTCTGTGAATGCAGGTGCTGTACTTTCCTTTTTTTGCCTTATTTAACTAGTCCCACATAATTATTAATTCATCCAAATGTGACTGAACCCTATGGAAGTGATATTACAGTAAAGTGGATGCTTCTCTTAAATCTGTTCCACAGTATATTGTTTATTGTTTCATGATTATGAGGTTTTATCCTTCCTTAGCTGTCACATACTAAAATTCTAAAGAAACAACTCTGACAAAGAGAAACATTGCTAAAGTGCTCTGCAGAGCAACAAACTGGGGAGGAGCACTTAAATTGTTTATGATACTCTTTATGTGTTATTTACTTGTGACTCCATAGGTCTTCCAAACAACCTTTCTAGGAATTTATGTATTGGTAGCCATTTCTACAGTACACGCAGACCATGACTTCACATGTCAGTAAAACTGCTTTTCCACAGTAACATTACTCTTGTACTATACAGCATGCCAGAATCAGAGCAGGCCTATGACACAAACGTAGTGTGCAATGAAAACTCCAGCTCACCATGTTCACACAATGCAATGCCAACTTAGCAGTCAGGCCCCTGGAAGCAGGCTAACCAGGTTCACAAGTGGTGAACTGAAACTTGCGGACTGTAGCTCTCAGCAGCTTATTAGCAGAGCCAGTCATGTTGACATACCTTCCAATTCAAAGTTAGCTCAGGGTTCAATTAGATTATATTACCTAATCTGAAAGACTACTGATGCTTGAAGTGATGATCCCATTCCCTCTTTCTTGCTTTTCCTGTAGAAATCCAATCTATACTTTTCAGAGGGGATAAATCCACTTCCTCTTCTAACTATTCTTGCTGGTATCCATAGACTTAGCAAATATTTACTATTTTAAGTCTACCTTTATTATCACCTCATGAAATGAAACATCTGCTAATGACACCGTATGAACAGATATTTTATATAAAGTTAATGTATAGCTATTTTTGTGAACTTCTACTGTATATTTCTGCCACTGTTTTGGGTTTTTTATTCATACTACAAGTATTTACTAAGATATTTATTTCCCTGCTTCATTTCCTTCCCTTCTTCTGGAGCAGGATAAAACACCCCTCCTTCCCACTCCTTGGTCTTCTTGAATCTTAGCTGTAGTTGATATGAACAAAAGATATGGATGAACCAAGACTAGTTCCAGGGGAGGGAGGGGGGTGCGGGGAGGGAAGAAGGCTTCTGGACAGATTCTCCAGCTCTGAAACATAAGTAACAAACTTCAAGCTAAGAACAGGCCAACAACAATCTCTTCAACTAAGAGTATTTAAATGTTACGGACCTTCATTCTTCCTCTTGAGCATTGTCAAGTAGCAGTCACTTATCCTCTTCTCTCCAGCCACGTAAATGTTTACAAAATGAAGTTAAACCCAAAATACACTTCCCATTTAACTTCTCTATCTTTCAGCAGCAAAAAAGATGTTTACAGTTCCTAACAAATTCTGGTTACTTTTTCTTTCTTTTCCGCAAGTCTCCCATGCCTTTAATTGTTCCAGAAAAACTGCTTCACGAAGCCAGGCTAAACAGTACCTACCCAGATTAACAACAAAAGTATTTTTAGGAAATAATTTTGTGCAAATTTAGACAGCTTACACTGATAAAAGTTACAGAAAGACTCTCTTAATAGACAAACATGGAAATAACTGGGTTTTAAACAGGTTCAAGGACAAGGAACTGCAGTGAATTCACTTTGTCACAGACAATATATGTAATTACACTTTCAGAGCTGTCATTCTTAAACTGTATTTACCCTGATGTTTGATGTTTCTACCTCAAACTCAACGAGGACTCGTGTAAAAGATCTGGTTTGGTTGTTTTTTTCCACCTAGTTAAGTAATTTTTTTAAAAAATAAATCTATTAGCTCTGCTTACAAGCATTTTCCTGCTTTCAGGACTACATAACCCCTTGCAGAGAATTACATACAACTTCTGCAATAAACCTCTTATTCCATTTTTGAAAGGTTCCACTGTATGCAGTCTGTGCAAAAAATGGCAGGAAACTTTCCAACGGGGATATCAGTGGGGAGGTTTTGTATCACCTATGATTTTGCCACTGCAATTCCTTGCTGTGAACGTCTCTAACTTGCATGCAGTTATTTAGCCTTATCTTATTGACATACAAGTTAGAGGTCCGTTAATATTAAGGGGTTTTGCCTTTAGTTTGTTATAAGGCTGCTGGCACGATTTGTGAACTACCTTTAGAAAAAATGTTTTTCATATTGAAAGTGAGTATCAGAAGCTTACATTCTATGTACAAAGATAAGCATCAGGTTAGCACCTGATTTCTGAAAGTAACTAATTTTTTATTAAGTTGATTTTACTGATTTTCTGCCTATGGTATTTTAAAATTGCAACTGTACCTGAATATCCTTTAAGTAATACTCACCTCCAAAAGATAAGGCTCCATTTGATCCAGAGATTTTCCTAGATGCTTATTGGGATCTAAACCTGCAAAAAAATTAAAAATTTAAAAATATTTTGTATAAAGTACTGCTATGACATCAAGAAAGTCTTCTGCTTTTTGGTTTGCTTTGTTTTTAATATAGCACATCTCCCTTAGAAACTAGTCCCACTGTATCTAAAATCATTTATATCCTAAAGAAAACAAAATTGGTCAGAATTTTCTCTTAACCCATCTGAGCAAGTGGCTTCCATTTCTGTTGGAAAATAAGGTAAATTACCATTTCACCATTTATCAACTGGAAAAGTTGTTCTCCTTTCTTACAAATTTCACTAACGAATGAAGTAAACATGCAGGCCCACAGTAATAATAGTACTACACAGAAATTACCTCTTTGAGTCAGAGGTTATCTTTGTAGATACCTATTAAATTAAAATACAAGTTAATTTTTTTTATAGTTCCTGCAAATTATAGGAAGGGACGTAGACTGTTTTCCAGAATAAAGGCTTTCTGTGTGTTTGTGAACCACATTAAAAAAAAAAAGGTAAGAATTAAAGAGATATAAAGAAAACTTAGGCTTACAGAATGTTTTGAATGTTGTACCTTTTGATTCAGCACAAAATGTTCTGTGTGATGCCTACATTTTGATTTATTTTTCTCTTTAAAAAGGAAGCCCTATTAACATTTGACAATTCCTTTAACTTGCCCCTCTGTGTTCCTGTTTCAGCTTTTTGACTTTTTTTGCCAATTTGTTAAACCATCACTTCTCAGAAATAAATCAAATAATTCATAGAAATCAGTACTGGGATAAAAACCTCCAGGAACAACTGTTTATAGAGCTGACATCTTCTTCAGCCCAATAAATATCCTAGTTGGATTTGAGACTAAGTGGTCAAAAGGTCTTAACATACAAAGTAAATAAGAGAAAACACAATGATGACTTCTGAAAGTGAAGGAATACTGGAAAATTTTCAGTGATCACATTTTTTAATACTCTTTAATTATTGCTGTTTGTTTTGGAGCTTTTTTTGTACCGATTACAATACTTGGCTTTTTTTTTCCTACTCTACTGCTTTATACAATAATGGATATTAATAAAGAGCTGCCACCAGAATTATGCCATTTAGATGCAATTTCTGAAGTATGTACCTTGTAAGGCATTTTAGATCACTGATGATGAAAGCTGTTATATAAATGTATGTTATACTATTATATAAAGCCATTGCTGAGTTCAAATAGCTGATATGCCCTTTAATTTTTACCATGATGGTCTTGGTATATTTAAATTCCTGTGAAACTAAAACAAATAAAAGTGAATGAGATCTCAAAACACTAGTAATTTTTTAAAATATTTCATTAAAGCACATTAAAAACTCCTTTTCTAGGAGAACACCTTAAAAT
Organism: Ceryle rudis; assembly: GCA_033439905.1. Taxonomy (NCBI): domain Eukaryota; kingdom Metazoa; phylum Chordata; class Aves; order Coraciiformes; family Cerylidae; genus Ceryle; species Ceryle rudis. The sequence continues at coordinate 5,311 of JAAGNO010027506.1, forward strand.
ATCCTCAATAATTAATGTGAAGGAGGACTGAGGTTTTTTTCCTCCCTCTGCTCTTTTTTTTTTATTGGTTTATTGCTCTTTATTAACAGACTAAAAATGTGAGTTACTAGATAGAAGATAATTATAAATTATGCTTGCAGAAATAATTTTGAAATATGTTCATTTCAACAGTTCCAATGATTTTGGTGATGTTTTTCAACTTACACCAGCTTAGCATTATGTCCTTGATTTTAATGGGATAGGTATTAAGCTAAACAAGCATCTTCTCGTAAAATAAATGACCAGTAACAAATACCATACTAGAGTACTCACTTCACATACTTACATTAATGTTATTCATTAACATAACTACTTCTCTTAAGAAATGTAACTCCTGTCCTTAATAAAAACAAATTGGCTTCCTTTGTAATATATCCCTTGATTTAAATTTAAACAGGTGAGAAGGGAAAAGGTGGTCAGACTAGAAGCAGGCACATATATTTCTTTCACAACTTCTTTTTGATATTAAGAAGGATATACGTAATGTTCTGCCTGTTAATGAACACAAAATAGTAATTTAAAATAAACTATTATGCAAATAATATATAAAATACAAATAATATGTCTATGTATATACTATGGTTAAACTCTTTGTAATATCCCACACCTAAGTGAAAATCTGTGAAAAAGCAATGTACCCTTTCTGTTTCTCAGTAGCATTCTATATTTGAATATTCTGCCTTTCTTTGGAAAGATACTATTTCCTTTAGTTCCAATACATTTCTATTGAGTGAATAGAGACCATTTACTAAAGGCTTCAAGAACCAGTCTAACCTGCAATATACAGAATCAGCAAGTCACATCTCAAATCTCTAATGGTATGCATGTATAGATGAAGCTGTATGTCTACTGCTACTATCAGTATAATATTGTATTTATAACCATACTTATAAAACAGTTATTATAAATCTATACTTCTATTCAGTACATTTTTATTTAAACAAAGCAGTAGATTGATTCAGATTCTTAACATTACTTGGACTAAGAAGAAAACCAATGTATTGCAACATCTTAGGAAATTCCATTTAACCTCATCTCCAGATTTTTCCTCCAAGAAACTAGATGTGAAGAAAGCTGGATGGGTGGATAAACCAACAACAAGGTCCAGGACCTGTATGACTGTATGTCGAGCTAAGAAATTAATTAGGAAGGGAACTATAATTTGCAGCACTGACATCAATTTTACTTAACTTGCATGTATCAATGGAAAGCAATTACAATTCAATTAAAATAGTCATTTTTATTACTTTACTGACTGACCTTGAAGTTAATGCCTGTTTTATTTAATTGCATCATCTACGAATAAATGTTAACCCTAGAATGTTATGCCCCATTATTTTCAATGCATTTTTAACTCCCTAACTGAACTACATCAGTCAATTTATTATGTGCTATCAAGAGAGCAAGTAGGGCTTTATTTCTTTGAGATAGGCCAGTACTTGATGACAGAAACATCTCAAAAGATCTGATAATGCTATTTTTAGCAGTGCTCAATAAATCAAGTTGTGCTCTCATCTCCAGTTTTGTGGCCTAGTTTTACTGTAAAATCAGTACATGATAGCACAAATGGTATAATCGCTTTAAAGTAATTCCTATTCCATCTGTAATTCCTGATAAATCCACTGACAGGAGCAGAATGCCTTCCTGCAGATACCAACAATGGTTGCAGAGCCCTCTTACACACAGCCACAAGCCAAGTGCTGTAGAGAACTGCAGCAATGTCAAAAGACTGGGGTAGAAATTTGTGGCTTTGTTCTGTAGTGAAAAAAAAAAAAAGTACTAAAGAATGTTACTAAAAGGCATTGCACTCATATTAAGTTACACAAAAGAACCACATTTTAAATAGTTCACTTTGTACACATGTATTAGTGTAGCATAAAGCCCTCACCTGAGGAGTAACTACTTGTTTCTATTTGCATTTATCAAGACCATCAGAAAATCAAATTCCATTTTCATGGCATTACATTCAGTTAATAAAATCCACATTCTAAAGCCTCATCTTGCTAACAAGAACATGTTTTATACATGTTCAGAATTTTAAAATAGTCTTGATTTTTAAGAAAGTCTTTTAATATAAAATAAATCTATTTTCACCTCTTAGTAAATTGGTGAATAAATAGAAATAAAACATAATTATGTACCACCATTTTGTAGAACAAGTAAAGTTCTTCTGCAAGCCACACTGAACCAAATTCTAACACATAATTGATAAACACATTGTGAAATAATCACTACCACACATATACATCAATAAAATATGAGTTAACCATTATCTGTTGATAATGAAAAAACCTGTCCTATTCTGACTAACCAACCATTCAAAAATTAGATCTTATTTCTCTCTGACTTCTTCCATAAAGTAAGGTCAAAAACAAATCTCCAAAATCAGTATCTATTATCAATCTTCTTTATTTAGTATACATTTAGTATAGATTTAGTATACATTTGAGAAAAAAAAAATGGAACTTGTTTTAAAGTTACAGTAACTTAAAATACCCTCCTTTTTCCTGACTTATTGAGAGGTATTGTTGAGTAGTAATTGCCGTCATTATGAAGGTCAGGGACTTGGGACTTAACTTCTGACCATGGAAGGCAGTATATCACATGACGAAGTTTCTTTTTTTGTCCCCAGTCTACTGCTCACCAAAGCAGAAATATTTATAACTTCAACTAAGAAAAAAGGTAATGAAATGCTTAAGTTTTCTGGAAATAAAACTAGTCTCTTTCTCTCGTTTCAATTTCTTTTTCAAGAAGAAAACAGGGTTAATAAGGAGGTGATAGGACCTTTAAGGTACAGAAGTATGGAAAAGAGCAAGAGTATACAGGATAGATGCAACCACTCTTAGAATTGGAACAGAGAAAATAAGACTGTTTTTTGAAAGTGAAATCCTCTACTTGAAATGTGTCCTTTTCATTTTGTGCTTTTTTGGTGTTTTGTTTTTTTCCTATGTATCTAATACGAGATCACTGATTTTCATGAGGCAGGATCAAGCATTATTCTTAAATGACACAGAATCAAAGACTACATTTCTAATAGCACAGGAAAAGCCCATACGCAAAAGTATTTGTCCGTATAGCTGACTTAATCTGCAAGAGTTCAGGAATGCCAGATACCCTTCACGATGTATGAGTGCACCTGCCATAGACATATCAATGCACTGGAAATCTATACCTTAAATTGCCTTGAGGTATATTAGTCCTGGTGTCATATTTAGCTTTCGTTTTGTCATGGTTTAGGATCAGGGTGTCCCCTTAGACGAGTAACAGATGCTCTCTGTTAACCTCCCTTCCTCCCCAAACGGGAACAGAAAAGGAATAAGGGAGAGAGACTTAGCTATCAGAAAAGGAAACCAGAACAGCTTTAATGAAAATTAAAATAATAAAAATGGAACATATAGAAATATGTACAAACCTAGTATCGAACCCAACCCCCCTGATGGTAATTACATCACTGTCACCACTGATGCTGTGGAGTAGGTACCAGGGGGGGCCAGCCTGGGCCCCACAGCAGACGGGAGCTGTGTTCAGGAGCTCAATTCTGGTACCGGATTCAGGAACACACTGATTGGGATTGAAGGCAGAATGCAGTCATCCTTGGATGCTCAAAGGAAGGAACTGAAAGAGGACCTGAGCCAAGACAAGCAAAGCTGGCAAAGCAGTCCAAGAGGGGAGAAGAGTGCGGAAGCCCCTAGATAGACCGTCCAGATCCCTCAGCTTTATACCGAATATGACATATATGGGATGGAATACCTCGTTGGTCAGTTTGGGGTCACCTGCCCTGTCCGTTCCTCCCTACAGGTGCAGCCTTTCACTTTCCTGCACCCCTCAATGTGGTACACAAGATCCAGCAGTAGCTTTGGTCTGCACACCAATCCTTGGTAGTAACTAAACATGGGGTGTTATCACTGCTAGCAGCAGACACTGCCTGTGAAAACAGGCTGCTGACTTCAGACAGTGCAGTTTGTTAGAAGAACTTTGCTGAAAAGTAAAATCACTGAACAGAATTAGTTCTGCTCTCACTCAAACAAGGACACATTTCTAGAAAAAGCTGGGAAGTGAACTTTTTGTCTAGAAGAATAAATTGATAGGTACATAGTTGATTCTCACTTTCCTCATAACTTTCACACGTGAAAGGTTGTATAACAACAGTGGATGACTTGACTTTCATTTTCCAAAACATACAAAAAAAGTAAAATCCACTTAATTTTTCATGTAAAAATGAAGGAAAGTGCAATAAATACTGGGTATTACTCTGAAATATTTGAGGTGAATATATTTCTAATTTATTGTATAAGAGAGCAGCATTCGTGTAACTTGATTATGTGCCCACTTCTTTTTTCTTTTCTTTTTTGTATGGGGTAATTTATCCAGTGTGGGAATAGTACAGATGGAATCTGAAGATACAGTAACTCTTTTCAAGCTATGTTTTAAGACTTCATAATCATAGAATGCCTTGGTTTGGAAGTGACTTCTAAAGGTCATCTACTCCAATGAATGCCCCTGTGGCAGGGGCATTCCTCAGGGACATCCTCAACTAGATCAGATTGCTCAGAGCCTCATCAAGCCTGACCTTGAATGTCTCCAGTGATGAGGCCTCCACCACCTCCCTAGGCAACCTGTTCAAGTGTTCCACTAACGTCATAATAAAGATCTTTTTCCTAATGTCTAATCTAAATCTACCCTTCTCTAGTTTAAAACCATTGCCCCTCATCCTATCATTACATACCCTTGTAAACAGGTTCTTTCCAGCTTTCCTGTAGGCCCCCTTCAGGTACTGGAAGGCCACTATAAGGTCTTCCTGGAGCCTTCTGTTCTCCAGGCTGAACAACCCCAACTCCCTCAGCCTGTCATCGTAGGAGAGGTGCTCCAGCCCTCTGATCATTTTTGTGGCCCTTCTCTGGACCCTCTCCATCAGGTCCATGTCCTTCCTGTGTTGAAGGCTCCAGAGCTGGATGCAATACTTCAGGTGAGGTCTCACCAGAGCAGAATGGCAGAATCACCTCTCTCGATCTTCTGGCCATGCTTCTTTTGATGCAGCCCAGGATGCAAAGTGCACATTTTTGGCTCGATGTCCAGCTTCTCATCCATCAGAACCTCCAAGTCCTTCTCTGCAGGGCTGCTAAGACCTCATCCCTCACTGCATTGATAATGAGGATTGTTCTGACCCATGTGCAGGACCTTGAACTTAGTCTTGCTGAACCTCATGAGGTTCACCTGGGTCCACTTCTCCAGCTTGTCCAGGTCCCTCTGGATGACATCCCATATCTCTGGCATATTGACCACATCACTCAGCTTGGTGTCACCTGCAAACCTGATGATGGTGCACTCAATCTTTCTGTCTATATAATTGACAAAGTTATTAAACAGTACTGGTCCCAGTACAGACAACTGAGCGACACCACTTGTCACCAATCTCTATATGGACTTTAAGCCATTGATTACTACCCTCTAGATGTGACCATCCAGCCAATTCTTTATCCACTGAAGAGTACACCCATCAAATCCACATCTCTCCAACTTGGCGAGAAGGATGTTGTGGGGGACCGTGTCAAAGGCCTTGCAGAAGTCCAGATAGATGTTAATCCTAAAGTGGGTCTAGCACATGCTTCCAGTACAGTTTATTTAAGATCACCATTTATTTCTTGGAAGTTCATAAAATATTTTCTAAACAAGGTTAGTCTGATGTCATTAAATTTTAGATTTCTAAAAGGTAAAAGACTTTAAAACTCTTCAAACCAGCAATGCTAATTTTATCTGTAATCTCTTGTGATTTTTTTTATTTTTTTTTAACATCAAAGTTATTTGTGTTCTAGTTACATCTAGGATTCAAAGCAACTTAGCTCTGCCATTTCAGGACAGAAACCTCAATAAGTCCTTGAAGAAATTTTGTACTGCTTCATCAAATAAGGCAATATTTTCACACATACTTTTAAAACTCTAAAATGTTAAGACTATAAAAAGAGATTGTGGAAGAATTGTTTAATAATAGCATTAATATGCTTTTAATAAAATTCAAGATTCCATATAGTAAATGGTTCAGCTCATTGAAAATACTGCTTCAGTCAACTTCCTCTGAGGATTTTCAACAGACTTCAGAGACTTAAAACAGAAGTTATTACAGGTTTCATACAGCTACATATGTATGATTTTCTCAATATAAATTTGTTTTCAGTGTTTTCAACTTCAGTATACTGAAATGTTTTGAATCAAATTACTTTAGAGCATTATTTATTTATTAATCTATTTAATTCAAATAGTTCAACCACTCCAGCCATCATACTTTGGATAAAAAAGGATGTGCTGTTTTGTCCCTGATTAAGAAATCTGGTATTTCCATGCTTTGAATAGTTCTAGTGCTATTAAGCTTTGAAGAAAAGGACTGGAATTTGATCAAGTGGCAAAGAAAGAGGCATGGTACAAGTGATAAAATTTGTGGCACTTTCATTAAATCTATACCCATGCAGATAAGTTACATATCTTTTTAAAAGTCACAGTCCCCAGATGGATCAACAGAGACTTCTGACAGGGGAAATCAGTAGGTCAGCTGCAAAAAGGTAAAGGCTGGAGCACACAGAAAGCATCAGACAAGGACAAGAAGCTTCATAAAACTTCAGTTGAGACAGACCTGGAAAGCAAGCATCTATGGTTCTAACTACACAGATATGCCTTTAAAGGTTTGAGTTTACTCTTTGTTTCAGCACAGAAGTCTGCACAGTGAATGAGCATGCAGAACCTAAGTCTTACCAAGCATTAAAGAGCAGCAATACTCTAGTATTAACAAGATGCTACTTCGTCCTCTTGATTTTCATTCTGTTAAGATTAGTTCTGCTTTTGACATCTCTTACTAAGCTCTTTCTCATCCACTATTTTTCAGCTCAATATTCTCTGACCATTCTTCTGTCTCCTTCACTAGAACACTTACTTCCTTTTCTTTTTCACTGTAAATACCTAATAGTCCATTCTTAGCCTGCTGCTTCCATTTCACTTTTTCTTTAGATGATCCGATCTCCCCAAACTGCAAAGCCATCTTTCCACTCCTAAACCATCTCTCTCCAATTTTGTCTGTCTCTGACATCTTAAGTAGCACTGCACTCAGTGTCAACTTTCAACTACTTTTCTGTCCTCAGGCACATTCACTTTCCTGCTCTTTCTTCTAACTCCTGTTATCTCCTACTACTGAAAATACTGTCAACCTTCCCAATCCCCAAGGTTTAAGAGATAGTAAAAAGGGAATCATATTTCTCTCTAATCCGCTTCTAGGCCCAACTATACAAACTGTTACAAAAACTAATTTCTTCTTTTTCCGAAACACACTTTAGTTTCAAACATTTCTTTATGCCCATGCACTAAAAGCTCTTTCCAAAACCTCATCTTACACTAATAACAAAGTATTCATATACAAGCAGCAAGGCATAAAATATTCCAAATGGAAAGATTTATTTTTTAACCTTATTTTTCTAACTTTTCAGCTACACTCTAAATCAAAACTTTTCTTCACTTAAAGCCCATTCCTAGTTGTCTTTTCTCTTACTCAACTCTCCTTTGCATTATACTGTTCTTAAATCCCAATTTAATCCTGACTGATTTCTGGTCTTGATAGAAATCTCATTTTTCCATGTTGATCTTTTCCCTCAGAAAAGTTTCTAAGCTGAAATGGCTTCTTTGGTTTCATAATTGTTCCCAAGTCTTCTCATACAATGTCTGCTGAACAAACAGGTGTGGTACCTTTTCTTTTTCTGTAAGTAACATGACTGATGTAGATAAATGAGGTAGTAGACATATGTCTTAAGGAACAAGCCTAAGGCAAAAGTGTCACATATATTTAAAGTCTAAAGGATCAACTAAGCTTTGGAAGCTTTGTTTGAAAATTCAGTGAAAATAACATGTGCTAGGTAGGAAACAAAGAACAGAAGAGAGAAAAGACTAGTAAGTGTATCTTTCCCAAATTATGTGAAACTATGTGACTCTAAAAAAATTACTATAAAAAAATTAATTAAAAGCTATCATATGTGTATACAAGGTAATACTTTAACATTGTTCAATTTCTAATAAACTTTTATTAGAATTAAACAATTTAAGTCTACTTTTTAGAATACATTACTCCTAACAGAATAGACAATCATTAAAATTTGACAGAAAAATATTATCAGTCACTTTATGCTGCACTTCAAAACACAAGAAGCCTTTTTCATATTAATAAAAAGAAATGTTACCAAGAGCAAAGGTTGCCAAGATTGTCATAGATTCTGTTACAGCTCCAGTGTCTGGTAACTCCCCAAGGAAAAAACACCTCTAAATAAGCTAAACTAGCTAAGAGTAATGCCAGTCAGTAAACAAACCCTTACAATACATCATGGAAGATAACAACTGGGATCTTGTATTGATTTCTTTACGAAATGTTTCTCACTTCCTTCTGTTTGTGAATTGTTTGAGATTTTTTGGAAAATATTTAGAAGCAGCAATTATAGTCCCCTGTGATGACAGAACAAGTTCCTTCAATTTCCCCAATAATGACTTCAAAATTGCTCAGTACTAAAAGCTAGAGACACATTTTCAAAGAACACCATTCCTTTGCACTACAGAGATGATGTGCTCAGACAAAGCTCACACAACCACCAGTTTTACTTCAGAATGTGATCTGACATTACAGCCAACACAATTTAGTGGTAAGCTTTCGACTGAAAAAGAGAGGTTTATCCTCCATGTGGCTACAGCATCTACACAGCAAGTTCCCTGCACATATAAAAAAAGCAGTGTTTCTCTGCTGGATCACCTTGATGGAGCCACACAATCACTGGAGCTTTTAAAGGGGCAGAAGCAAGTAGAGACGTGTTTTGGAAGAGTCAGCTAAAAGTGAGAAGGAAAAATCAACCTTTTGGCAGCAAGTCACTATTAGATCAGCCTGTCTGTAACACTAAATTACACCCTCAGGAGCCTAATCAGGAATTGTGTGGTGTTAGTTTTTTTTTAATGTACTTATTTTATACATAAATCTTACCTCCATGAAAATTAATGGGAGTCTGGCTATCAATTGCAGTCAGTCAGGATTTCACTTCTGTACACTAGTGGTGTGCAACAATAAACAGTAATGAAAACATCTAGGTGCTTAGGTTTAAATAATAAACAAAAGCTCCAGGTACTGATTTCACTATACTAAGAAGTAACATTGTCTCTCTCTAAATTAAAAGCTCTCATACAAAAATACACGCATCCCTAAGCTATCAGCTTTTCAGCAGATTTTGTCTACAGCAGAGTATACCAATTTTCCTGACCTCACAAGGCAACCATCAAGATCTTCTCACAGCAAAGGATACACAAGTTAAATATACATACTTCAGACAGTTCATTTTCGAGAAGGAACTTTAGGATTTGTTGACAGACAGGAGATGGCAATGGCTCCCTAAGGACTCATTACTCCACTGTTGGAAGGAAATAGCCTTAGCAAGCAACTAGGGCCCAAATCACCTCAAAATTTAGGCTTCCACAGCCCCTGTGGTTTAAACTGTACTCATAGCAGAGCATGCAGATTGTCTAGAAGCATTCATAGCAGCTGGACCTGGAAGATAAAGGATGTAGCCACAGCATAAGAACCTCACTTCAAATGTAGGCTGAGGACCACAAGTGAATCAGCCCAAATACAAAGTTTCAGCTTTTATTATTGTCCAACAATTAAAGAGAATTATGGTATCACTTCTCTCCTGTGGTCCAAAGAACAGCAAGTTAGAAACATGATTAACCATGAAAGAGTTTTTCTTAGCTGAATAAGTATTTCTCTTATCTGATCTCATAATTACAATGTTTTCAGGTATTTAATTCAATAATAAATAATTCATTTACTACAAACAAACAGGGAAGAAGCTGCAATTTGTAGCATAAATAATAGATATTAATCCCATAAAAGATCAAAATTTGAGCTTATATTCTGATTTCAACTGAAACATTAAAAAAGTAAGTTTTTCCCTCACTTCCTCAAGCTAACCATGTGCACTTATAAAACTTCCTGAAGGTGACTGTTATCCTTAAAACTTTAAGAAAAACTGAATCACAGAGTACAAACTGCTTTAACCCCATGACATAAAACCACTGTCAGTTATATTCTCCTACATATGAGAACTGAAGTTTGTTGTATTTTTTATAGTTTTAGTGTTAATTCTTAAGAAGATTTAGGTAAAGTTAACCAAACAGGTAAAGTAAAACTAAATAAAACTCAATGCTCACTTTTCACTGAGGACCATATTGTGAGGAAACCAAAGATTCCTTCCAAATTTAACCTTCCTCCTTCTCTCACTTCCATCTAAGTATTACATGTTGTGGAAGCAATTTGCTTTACTACGTGGCACAGGTAAGACCAGTACAGAACGTTACCAAGATTAAAAGTTGAATCTGTTATATGCATACTTAGCAAATTAATTAGTATTTTGATCTGTAAGATGTGTCCAGAAAGTAAGGATATCAAAACCGCATCTTATTATTGTGTTATATTACACAGTCTCTGTTACATTACACAGTGCTATATACTACACTGTCTCACATAAGTTAGTAATACTGGAATTCAGGCACACATATGTTAAAACCAGTAAGTGCTTCTATTTTAACTATTCATTTCTAACCTCATTCTGACTTTCTGGGATTTCCACTGGAGAGGGATATATTTCAAATATAAAAGTATCGTGCATCATACAGGCAACTTTAGCAGCAAGAAAACAGCACTGAAGATAAACATGCATAAGCAGCTTTTTTGGTTTATAGTTCAGGTTTGGTGCTAGATCATGGAATGTTTTTCTCTCATCATTAAAGGCTCTGAAATATACTCTAAGGAAAGAACATTGATCTACTTATAGATCAACAGAAGGCATGTGAAGAAAGCTTGCTAATGATAGATCTTTTGCACGTAAGTGAGAGCAATTGGTATCCCATCTGGAAAAGCACACTACCCTAAGATAGAGAACTCTTGCCACTGGCAAAGTTTATGGTATTAATTTGTAATGGTGGATTTAGGGAAATGTACTAAACTAATGCTCATTTACTTGCATAATTACGTGTTTTCTACATAAAATGACAGGCTTTTACCTTGCCAACACTGGCACCAAGTTAATGGAAAACAGGACAAGGCGGGTGTACAAGTATGCCAGCACTGATGAACGTCAAGCTCAGGTTACAGAATTGCTTCTTGCATTAACATCTGTACAGTGTACCATCTAATGCATTGCCCTTCAGACTCTTAAATCTGTTATTTTAAATATTTTCATTGCAGTTTAGCTGTGATTATTAATCTAAGAGGCAAAAAGTTAAACTGTATCTTATCTTCTTTGCCACTTGATATGTTAAACAGTCTTCATACCTTAAATCCACTTTAATAAGGCATGCAATTATTAAAGCATTACAGGATGGCCCCAGAGCACACAAGCTCCATTAAATTTGCTTACATCTAATTATGTCTGCCTGAGGCAGGTGAGAAATTGACTCTGATAAGATCTTTCTTTTACCTGTAGCCAAAAAGCTAAAAAGGAAAAAAAAATTCAGAGTGATTTTCTATCTAATTGCTATCTACAAGTATTTATGGTATTCACTCCTTCAATGAATAACCCACAAAGCACTCTTTGTGCACTAACTAGTGCATTTTAAGACTGTAGAATACAAAAGACAAGCTTATCTTGCTTCAGGCGTAAGACAGGTCATCAATGATGTGTACTTGTGAAACAGTTTTATCTATTATTTAAATCACATATCTTCTTTTACAAATATTTCCGATGTGAAAAAGCATGCTATATATTCTTTGTGGACTTGTATTTTTTTTTTCATGTCATTGTAAGCATTGAAAGCATTCTACTCTACAGAAAAATAGCACAAATATTAAAATGTACTTTATATGGTCAGAAAACTACTCCTTAAAAAATAGTATTTTTTCTTTTCCAATTTAAAAAAAGAGGTGGTTTTTAGCAGAAAACATAACATTAAAATCCTATGTATTTGTAACTGGTCCTCCAAAATCCAGGATAAAACTATTAAATTATCTTGCTTCTTACCTATAAGTCAATGAGGGAATGTGGTATTTATAAACATTCTACTCCCACCATGAGCCCCAGCAGATCCTAAAGAACAATACAGCTAGACCATCATAGTGATAACATAAAAACTAGCTAGAAATTATACCAGCTAAAGAGGAACAAAAGTTAAAAAACCAAAGCAAACAAAAAACCCCTCACACACAAAAAAACACCACCAAAAAAAACCCACCAAAACACAAATAACACAAAACCAACCAACCAAATCAAAACAGAATTTAAAAAGTCGAGGAATTCATCCAGACTAAAGGGATTATAATTCAATTCCTGGTTAATATTTAAGGAGAAATTACTTCATTGTAAAGCACACTTTAAAGAAGACAGACCTTAGGAATTTAATGTGAAAGTTGCCCTGATAAACCAGCCATAGGACTTCTAATGCAAGATTCTAACATACTATTTTTTAACATGCATTTTTAACTACCACTGCTGCTCTTGTATTATACTAGCGATTCTTTGGTACAACTGACCACCAATCTGTAGTCAACCCAAACAGAAAAGCTCCTTTGGTCACAATTTCTGCTTAAAACCTCATCTGATACTCTTAAATGAAAAACTGAAGAGAGGCCCGAACTGAGTATCTTGTGCCATTAACATGTTTCTCATGTTGTTTCTTAGGGTTACAGAGCATTCAATAAGCCTGCCTATAAAGCTTCATTTGACCTTATCTTTACATTCAAACAAGAAACAAGCAGGTTATGTCTCATATTGACTTGCTTCATTATACAAACATTATTTTACATACTTGACGATGAAAATACAAGCTGGTTTTCTGATATTCTAAACAATTACATTCTAAATATTTTTTTGAAGGCAATGACAAACTACTTCAGTTTGCTATATGTTTTACAAAGTCAAAGACTGTTGTTACAGAAAATGTTTTGGCCTTATATAATTACATCCTGTTTAATGTTAATTTGTTGTATTTCTATTAAAACTTTTCATGGCTGCTTTATAATATTGTCTAGCCACCAGTCTGCATCATCTATAAATGACAATACTGTGAACCACTGAATTTTATCTATGTCTTTACTGCAAATCAAAACCAATCCAGAACAAAAAAAAAATACAATAGAAACTTAATGACTGTGCTACGAATAATTACTTTCCAGCTTTTGCTTTTCCATGTCTCCTTTAAGAATGAATTGCATACAGGTAAATTAATTATTTAGACATTATGACTGGTTTCCAGACACATTTTTTTTTTAATTTTCTTTATATTACCATTTAAGTTCCTAAAATACATAGGGAAAAAAAAAATATCTGTTTTTCTCCGTTATATTGTGGCTTACTCCATGAGAAGTTTCAGTAGACAATATTGCTCAGAATCTGAATACGTACCAAAAGCTGCCACTTTTATGATTATGGCTTGAATGTTAGATGATATAATTTCTTTAAGCAGTCCTTCCTGGTTCCGACGCCAAAGATAAGCTAAAGGCTGAAGATTAAGCCTCCTGCATCTTAAAAATAAACAAAAAAATGGGATAAAGCCAAGCATTACACTTATACACACCATGACTCATGTAAAATTAAAGACAATAAATTTTTCTTATTTCCTACCTTTAAGTAATTTTTCTTCTACAAATTCAATTACATTATTTTACTATACCTAGATTTCAGTATATATTTTAAGTCTGATATAAAAAAAAAAAAATGAAATAAGCTTGTTCTGACTACAGTTCATCTAAGCAGGTAAGATGTAATTCTCTGACATAAACAGATTTTCACAGGAACATAAGTAAAACCATGAGAAAAGGTATTCCTAAGTCTTCAAGGAAGCAAACCAATTAATTAAACCACTTAGGAAGAACCCAAGCACAACCACAGGCTGTGTCATGAGTGGATTGAGAGCAGCCCTGAAGAGAAGGACTTGGGGGTGCTGGTGGATGAAAAACTGAGTATGAGCCAGCAATGGGCACTCACAGCCCAGGCGGCCAATCACATTCTAGGCTGCACCAAATGAAGTGTGGCCAGCAGGTCAAGGGAGGTGACTCTGCCCCGCTACTCTGCTCTGGTTGAAACCTCACCTGGAATACTGTGTCCAGCTCTGGGACCCCTCAGATAAGAAGAATATCAGCCTGTTGGAAGGAGTCCAGAGGAGAGTCATAGAACCACAGAACTGTAGGGATTGGAAGGGACCTCGAAAGACCATCCAGTCCAAACCCCCTGCCAGAGCAGGATTACCTAGATTAGGTCACACAGAATGTGTCCAAGTGGGTTTTGAATGTCTCCAGAGGAGACTCCATGACCTCCCTGGGCAGCCTGTTCCAGTGTCCTGTCAGTCTCACTGTGAAAAAGTTTCTGCTTTTGTTTACATGGAACCTCCTATGTTCCAGCTTGCACCCATTGCCCCTTGTGCTATCACTGGATGCCACTGAGAAGAGCCTGGCTCCATCCTCCTGAAACTCACACTTTATATTTTTATAAACATTAATGAGGTCGACCCTTATCAAAAAGATAAGAGGGCTGGAACATCCCCACTACGAGGACAGGCTGAGAGTGCTGAGGCTGTTTAGCCTGAAGAAGTGAAGGTTTCAGGATGTTATAGAGCTCTCCTAAAAAGGGGTTCTAGGGAAAAAATGAGGGGGGACTCTTTATCAAGTAGTGCAGTAATAGGACAAAGGGTAATAGTTTTAAACTGAAAGAGGCAGATTTAGATTACACATCAGGAAAAATTTCTTTACTCTGAGGGTGGTGACACACTGGAACAGGTTGCCCAGAGAAGTTGTGGATGCCCCCTCCCTAGAAGTGTTCAAGACCATGTTGGATGATGATTTGAGGAACCTGGTCTAGTGGAAGCTGTCTCTGCCCATGACAGGAGGGTGAGAACTAGATAAGCCTTAAGGTCCCTTCCAACCCAAACCATCCTGTGATTCTAACTGATTCCTTTTAATGAATACAACTAATGCAAGAGCTCTCTCTCTGTGATAAGTGCAGCACACGTCACTAGTACAACATGCTGAATTTGTTACACACAACAAACCTGTGTTTTGAATTAACACCCAAGGAAAAGAATGTATACAGGTCATGATGCAAAGTAACAACTTCATAATGTAAATGTAATTATTTGTTTTGATATATATAATGTTTAGACAGCATTTGATAAACAGAATTTGATTGTTCATCAAATTATAGAATCACTAATTTGCACTATTGATAGGTAGCCCTTCTAGAAATTGTCAAGAACCATCAGCCGGTGATAAATTATGTAATGCCTAGTTCCTGAAAAACTTAAAAACATTTAACTATGGGATTAGCTCAGAGCACTCAAAATTTACATTTATTTTCCAATTGTAAATTTTTTATCTAATATATGGGCTTTTTCCCAGATGTTAGATAGACCCACTACTATTAGTGTCACAACTTTATAGTTAAATTGACGTTTAATGTTGACATGTAAATCCATAGTCAGCACTCATATAATCTGACTGGTTAATAACAGATTGGAAACAGAGCAGTAAAATGTGAAATTAATAGAAATGAATGTGAAGTAGTTAATTTAGGTGTCTAATTTTAGCTAACAAATTAGCTGAATCCAGTAACCAGGACAGTTTCTGTGAAACAGCTTCAATGCAAGAGGTAAATCTACACATCACTGTAAATTTTTTTTAATACTGAGAGACCTTGTAATTAATCAGGTTTGTTTGAAATACTGTGATGACCTGTCAATCTTTTGGCTGTGGTAGAAGATCTGAAACCCACAAAAGCAATCTTTTCTAAAATATCTAGTAAAATGATCAGGTGGTCATTAATTTTTTTTAAGTGCAAGGGAAAGGAAAAAGAAAGGAAAAGAAAAAGAAAGGAGTTAGTTCCGACTGCAATTTACCTATGTAAAGTGTAAAGAAAACACCCATGCTGTGTAATTTGCTGATGTGACTTGAACTGGCACAGCAATAACTTCACCATTCTTACAGTTCATAAATGATTCCAGATATATGCTTTTATCATCAACAAATAACTAATGGACTCATGAAATTATAATTAATTTTTAACACAAGGAGGTTTTGCATTTCATCAGACATCTACAGTAAAAACATTTTCCAGATCGAAATAAAATTGTGGCCTATAAAACACACAAAATTCCCATTACATAATCCTTTTTTTAATTAAAGAGACTCCTAAAAGTACCTCAATCTACCTAGACTTACAGCGTGCACAGTAGAAATGGTAAGTGAAAGCTCCTGATTAATGGTAACAGATTTTAGATTTTAAGGAAGTAAAGGAAGACAGGCACAAAGGATTCTCTTGCATTTAATTCCCAATAACAAATTACAGGATGCTCCTCTATATTAAAATTCTGTTTAAAAATAGAGATACTTGACCATAACACCAGAGCCACTGGAATTGAGTGAGCTTTTTGTTGATATCGAAGATCTGAACTCACTCAACTAGTTTCATATAAAACTCAGTATTTGCAACACATCCATGAAAGAAATGAAGAGCAATCCAAAAATCCAGTATAGTCTCTAAAGGATTTTTACAAATGAACATATGGTTCCAGAAAAAATAAAGAAAAAACAAAATCCTTATATAAACAAATTGAATTAACTGAGTATCACAGAACTCAAGAAATAAAGCAACTGTCTCTGCTACAGAATTTGACTTAGAACACCAACAAGCAAGGCACTTTTCAGAATGTATATATTAATAAAGATTAATATTGTCTTACACATGTTCAACTCGAACTCTCTGGTAGTCAGAAAGAATGGCTCCCACAGATACACCCTCCACTCCTTCTTTTTCCTGAAATAAGACATGAAATATTAATGATAGCTGGATATGCTGATCTAAGGAATAGAGGTTAAGTACACCCACTAGCAGAATAATCCAAGAATAAACTGTTTTCCCTGTGCCCAGTCCACCAAACTGAATGGGCTGGAATGCAGATCTTGCATGGAACTGAGCAGCACAGCAGATCTACTATGTGGTTATTACTCAACACAATATCTACTCCACTCAAATACTGTTCTGCAGAAGAAATAACCATGGTAACCAAAAAGTATCAAAATCAACAGCTTATCCTAAAGTTCTCCTGGCATCCTGAAAATTACTGTAACTGAGATGTTAGCTATCCCATCTACAAATAAATATCAGCAACATACAATCATGACGATTAATTAAACTGTTAGCATTTCTCACAATACACAGCAGCAGACAGTATGAGGTTACTTATTTTATCCTAACACCAGAACAAGAAAACTCACAGACAACCTACACATTACCTTTTAAAAATTCTTCGATAAAAATGGTTTTCCAAGACATATTTTATCTGTTTCACTTCAATTACCTAAGCCAATAATACTTTATATTTTTTCTTGTAAATACACTGAGAATGTAACATTTGAAAATGCATGTACTTAAAATATTTTATCAGCTCTTACATTTTTAAGTCACTTGAGTTCAAATCAACATGCTGGATTTACTTTCTTTTCCCACAATTTGCACCAGATAGACTTTGTTTTCCTCTTTTAACCAAGGTTGATCATAATTACACAGCATGACTTACCTTATCAGTAATAATACTGATAAAATTAATTTTAGCTTGTCTGTCACTTGTTCACTACCCACTGTCAGTATTATCGTTATTATTATTACTACTTTCATCCAGACAATATTACTTCTGCTGCTCTTTGAGTTTTCTGTGCACAGTGTTTCAAAGCTCTTTTAAGAATAAAGATAAATCACAATCATTTCAATTTAGTCAACTCACCCCTCTAGAATTACATTTCCTAAAAAGTTAACATAGTTATGTAAGTAGAATTTTCTTTAAATAAATTTGATAAAATGATTCATGAAGCCTTCTTGGATCTTCAAGTACATCTAAATTGTCTTCCCCATACTCCTTTGTTACATGTCATTTTGATATACAGTTTACCTGTACTAGCAGTACAGTTGTACTGTTGTACTTAAGTTGCATTCTTCAAAGTTCCTTTTAAAAAGATTATAGAGTTAAGTTGCATAACTTAGTCTTGGAAAACATGACAGCTAGGTATTGCTTGTATTTTTATGTAAGAAGAATAACATTAACAAGTCCTTCAAAATATGCTCCATCACTATGTTCAGACATCATTCAACATGTCCAGCAACATTATCTGTTTCTGCTTATGTGAACAATTAATCACAGGCAACATATCCCTCAAAGGTAATAATCATCTGTGCACAGGATCTGACATCATGAACTGATATCATTAAATAATTAATACATTAAATATTAACTGTCCATATTTCCAGGTGAACACTCCACACATCTTTCTGCATGAAGGAATGAAGCAGGCTGTACCCCCTTCTGCTCTACACACTATAATATATTTGTAACAGAATCACAGAGTCAGACTGTCTGAGGCTTCTCACTTTTCCAAACAAACTTGGAACTCCCACTGTGAAGTACATCCAGACTATCAGAGACTATGACAATATATGGTAATAAAACTGAACGCCTTTACAGGGAGAGAAGTATTCGACTACAGAAAGGAATAGCGACAGACAAAACCAAAACAACACTGCAGAAAAGCATCTGCATTTATATGGTCATAAAGCAGACAGGGGACTCAGGGTTGACAGCAAAGGAAAAGTAAAGCAGATTTAGCCCATGATCCAGTGAACTACAACAAAACCACAAAGAACATCTACAATCACCTCCATAGCCTCCCAGTGTCAGGGATACTGAATGTTCGAATGCTTTTTCATTACTACTTCTTCACCTGAGGTAGTGTAACAATCCAAATGATACACCACATCTAATATATCAAGAACCTCAGGATCTATGTGGGGTTTCTGGGGTGGCCACCAATGTGGAAGCTTCTACTGGAATTACAGCTACACTAGAGATCTCTTCAAATGCTCAGTGTTATTACTTCATGGATGACGCTAGGTTCCAATAATCACAAGCAAAATCTGGGAAGAAGGCAAAACAAAGAATGACTCAGATTTTCTACTTATTGAGATTACCGGAATTATTTTGTTTTCATTAATTTAGCAGCAGATGAATACATTAGTGTTAAATTCTACTGAACAGAGCTGACTAATCCAATATTTACTTTTTTTCAGATTCCATTAAGATACAAAACAATTTGTTCTTATGAAGAACCACATGCAATAGAAAGTCACTAACAAGATCACCAACCACCAAATTCTCTACATTTTTCAAGACTTTATGCACATACAGTAAGAGTACAGTTGACCTTTCTGGCTGAATCCATCAGAATATGTTGACAACAAGACATGCTTAATGGGAAGACTGTGACCATTCCTTTTGGTTTTGCGATTACATTCTGCGTGCTCCAATTTACAGGACTTTGCCAGATATAAAATTTTTTTTATAAATAAACAGTAAATAATTTAAACTATATTTAACCATATGTTTATATTACGTATTTTATCTTATAGACATCCATCTCTTTGCTTCCTTGATAGTTCTCTTTTTAGTATTTGGAAGATACAGACTATACATTCTTGCAAAGCATAGTCCTTAACTGTTAACATTCAGAAGATAATATTGATTTCTTTAATAATCCTCACTTAATTCTAATGCAAAGATAAGCACCCTTTTCTGATCCATGAAAATGTCAACTCTCAGACTGCCATCACAGCTGTAGTTAGTACTACCATCTACTGGAAGAATAACAAGAGTCAAAGGAATCAAATCATATTGCTTCATTTTAGTATTACAGTACTTTTCTGATAGCAGGTCAATCCACAAGATCAATCGTAAAAACTTTTTAATCATTCTAATAATGAAGCATTTCACAAAGACCTGCTAGAAAATAATCTACTGGATGCACTGTTCGTGCAAAAGTGTAGGGGGGATACATTTAAGTAATTTCTCTAAAGCCCTTGTAAGAATGAAATATACAATATCTTCAATTTTATTTCTTTTTAGAAAAAAAAATATTCTGGTAATAATTAAAACCAACTACATTAAAAAAATATTTTTTTAAAAACGGCACTCTTCCTTGCAACGACTTCAAAGACAGACATAGCTGAACTTTTGGAACCCAAATATAGTAATGTAAATAATGCCTGCAGTGGCCCTGGATTTCTTATCTTTTCATTTAGTTCTGCTGATGGTAAAGAGCAAATACAAACTTCCATTGTTGCCCAGACAGCAGTTTCCACAAGGAGAAGCATCAATACACTTAATACATAGTTTGAAATGGGAGAACTAGTTAATATACTTACATACCATGAAATTAAATAAATTAAATCCCCCTATTCTGTACAGTTCAACAAATTAAAGTTGAAGTGGGAAATATTCAAGAAATAAGATTTGAAGGGAAGAAGGATGGAGTATGAGGTGGAACAGAAAAAAAATACAGTCTAATTTCCTTCATAAAGTCCTCAACGGGACAAAGTTTACATAAAGCCTTGCCACACAGAGCATTCAGCTCAGCATTTGCAGCATGCAAAGAGTACTAACTAAAAACTAGTTCTTCATTGGATTCACTCGTTGGTGTTGAGTTATTGGACACTTTGCAAACAGATAGGATTTTATTTCATTTCAGGCTGATTGTGGTTAGCATAGAATCAATTCTAGAACCAATAGTGCCAGGTCTTAGGTATTACACTTTACTTCTTAATGTGGAACCTGAGCAGGTTTGGTACCATATAAAGGATGTTCACAAAACTGCAGTCTCAGCATGGGTAGAGGAGACTGATATCCGCAGGCTAAATATCAGGGACCTGCACTGAACTCAAAAGCCAAGTGAAGTAAATTTGGGAAAATTCTGGAAGAAAGATGTTAGGTGCTGTATCATATGAAATGTAACAGAGAACAGAAAAATGCTCAAGGAAAGTTAATATGGAAGGATAGTTTTATTCTTGGGTGTTGGGTATTTTTGTTATTATTAAAGAAAATGTCGTGTACTGTTAAGAGATTACTTAAAACTATGCAAACCTTTACCGATACATTGCTGTTGCAATAGGTTAAAGTAAAAATAAATTGGTTCTCTGAAGTATTGGGATAATCCAGAAAGCACTTGTACTCACAACAGCATACTGTATCACAAAGTATTACATCACAAAGTATGTAATGTACACACAAAAACAAATGCTAAACATAGATGTACATAGATGCTACCAACATTTTATTTTTAATATGACTTTTTAAAGCTTATTTTTACCCTTCAAAACTACCAACATTACTCATTTTAAAAGGCAGGGATAAAAATCAACTTTTAAAAAGCATCTATTAACATATTTTTTTTAGTAGCAGCAGTATACAGCTTTTTTATGTACATTATAAAGATTAGCTATGTTTTAACTGTCAGTGAAATTACATCATTATTACATCTGTTATAACCATTAATTTATTCCTGTGCATAAAATTTATGAAGAATAATCTTCATGAACAGTTATGTTAGAACAGCAAATCAATCTTTGCAACTGTAAATATAATAAAATGTACAATTTATGTTTAAAGTTTCATAGGGTTTTTTTTTCATTACTTTTAGTTGTATTTTCTATCAGAAAAGAGTATAAAAAATTAAACAGTTTTGTGAAAGCTCCAAAACATCAGTGCTATGAGTATGCTTACTGCTGTGCTGTTAAGGTGGCTCTCTAATATCCATGTACAATACTGACATCCTTGTTCACAGCTGAAGTATAGACAGCTGAATATAGACAGAAGTGTAAGAGTAATTTATGCTTGCACACTGGGATTTAAATTTTGTTTGTTTCCATATTTTATCTCAGTGACTGAAATTCAGTTATAGACAGTGACAGGAATTTGAGAAAAAGTCTGTGCACTGCAGCATACAGTAGTGGTAGAAGAGTTCTACTAGTATGTAAAATATTCATTGCAGTAGTACTAGTAGAGAGGTTTTCTTTAACTTCATATTTTAATGTCTTTACCTGAGCCTCTCAGAGTTCAGCAAAATAAAAATTAGTGCTAATGTTTTCAATTTAATTAATATATTACATGCACCATAATTATAAGTGGGAAATGTTATATTAATGAATGTAAAAGTTAGCTGTAAATTACCTCGGAGTTATTATCAATTTCCCAAGTTACTGCTCCTTAAGATAACTCTCTCCCTATGGTCCTTCTGGTAATTTTTCTTTGCCTGATAAACATGATGATTAAACAGCACACAGCACAAACCTTTGATACTTTTTAAATTAAATCCATGCCCAGCCTAAGGGCTGTGTCTGATTTCAACTAAATGTGTCAGTTGATCAGATAAAAAAATTATCAGCAACTCAAAGAAACAGTAGCCCTAGGCTTCATCAGTGACAGAGAAAGCTGCACAAAATAAGACATACAGACAATATCACATTATGAGTAAAGGTTACTGCTAACCATTTCTCTGCACAGAACTATTCGCCACCTTAATAACATCTATCTTGAATGAAATATTGCATACAACAGCCAAAATAACATCAACTGAAAAAGGAAGTACTAGACCTGTGTCGATGTATGTCTGATCACGTGCACTGCAAGAGAATTTGAACACTCCTCTTTAGAAAAATGTAGAATATCCCTAAAAATTTACTGTTTAGAACAGATTTATGCAGGGAACTGAATTATAAATAGCTGAAGAAAGGTTAAACTAGGTTTAATTTTTAACATTTGCTTCACAGCTTTGCCACAACAGAGTTCATTTTATGACCAAGATATAAATAGATTATCTCTAAATAAAATTGTCTTTCCAATTACTATCCTCCTTGAAGCTTGCAAAAGTAACAGAAAACTGGTACACATGCTTAAATTGAAGCTTAAGGTCATTTGCGTCTCAATAATGATTATCAGTCATTTGCAAAACTCCAAATTAAACCAACATATTTGCAGGTGTATAACTGACAATACATACATTAGTAACAGCACTTCTAGGCTTCTGCAATTATTTAACTCTTATTTAAGAGTTTTACCTTATAATCTGTGAAACATTCTAAGATCACTGATTATATTGATTTCAAACAGAGTATGTGACTTTTTTCTAAGCTTTGATATGCCTGTCAGAGGCAGCTGCAAGTAATCAAAGTCAGTGGAAATATCCCTAAGACACAGGAATATAATAACTCTACTTCAAATTGAAAAAATGCTGTTTGCTAAGGTTTTGCAGACTAGCTAGTCTTTGCAGATCATTACACATCATCTGGGACTTTCCTGTCCTCCTCTCAGAGACCTCAAAGCATGTATAGCTCATGCTTTCTTTCCTTACGAAGAAGCAGTTCCAAAAACTGGTATAGAAATTAATGTAGACTAACATGAAAACCCTGTGTGAACACATGAAGAACTTCAGTAGTCTTCAGTGATCTTAGCTTAACTCACATGAAAAGTAACTTCCTTTTGAATAGTAGTATCTATACAAGGATATAATACTATGTAACTAAGCCACTTCAAAAGCTAATTAGATTCATTTTTATGAACTCTCTGAATAGGTCACGGAGAGACACACCACCCTTATGTATAACCCATGGCCTAACCTCTAGAGTTTTATAAACACAATTACTGAAATCGTGCATGCACAAACACACACACAAATCATTAATTCAGCATAGGGGCGTATTCTGCAGCTCTTAGTCACACCTTTCAGTATCAAATTGTAATCTCAGAATAACCCCATTAAATTAGTCCTCTTGCTACCTGGACGTTCCAAAGATTCAGGGAGATGGTGCAGGGGTATTTTTGCATGCACGTGAGCACAAGCACAGACTGCTGCAAATGTAAGTAAAGAGACAGAAAGTACCATTCTCAGAATGTAATATTAAACAGAAGAATATTGAAATAGTGCAGTCCAAAAGGCTAGAATTAAATTCTAAATAGTAGAAACAGAAAAACAGGAAAATCTTCTACTATAGCCACACATTACACCATAAATGCTGTTTTTCTGATATAATGACACTCTGTTTAGCTGCATCTACAAAGTGAACAATTAGTCTTAGGAATTACAAATCATTCATAAAGAATGCATTTTTTATATATATTTTCTCATGTATTAACTATTTTCACAGATTACAAGCAAGTTGAGATATCTTTTTAGATATCATGCTATTTCACAAGAATTTTTTTCTAAACTATTTAATTTCGATTGACTGACTCATTTTTCCAATAAAAATGTAAGCCGTGCTAGAAACAATACATTTAGTAAAATCTAATATTCACTTACCCACTATTACAAAGGTTACCTAAGGACTTTTCTACAGAACTGTAGGTGTTTGTTTTTTTTCTTTATACAAGTTAACCAAGTATGCAAGAGGCCCATGTGCCATGAACAGAAGCTACAAAGTCTTTGACAGGGAGACAACAGTCTGCAACTGAACAAAATAAAAATAAATAAATAAGGATTTTTTAAAATTGCATTTTGTGCAGAGATATGGTTTCACATAAGTCTCCACCTTTGGGACTTCCAGCTCATAAATGTTTGAATAATTACGGAGCAAACTTGCCTGCAGATACTTTTTTCAGGAAATTTTATTTATAAAATTACCTCAACAAAGACTGATTACTTAATTTTATAACCAAATTTAGCATGGACAGTCAACTCCAGATTGAATAAAAGACATTACATCGTAACGAGAAGATGCCGGTGAACAGCTACAAAACAGTCATATATGTTTCTGTTCCCATGCTACACTGGATAAGCATTGGTGATTGTTGGTGAAACTATTTTGCAATCAAGAGCAATTATATCAACAGCTATAACACAAAAGACACAGCAAACTCGTAAACACTTCATAAATATTTATCTACAATTGGTAGTCAACCACTGACATTCAAATTTGAAACCTAGGTTTTTAAGATACACACTTGTCTATGGCTTCTTCAGAACAAAAAAAAATACCATCTTTGTCTTATGTCAGCAGGTACTAACCCTTATTATTCTGTTCCCGATAAATGTCTTGCTGAAGTCAAACCACTTACTATATCAAGAAAAAGAAGGTCAAAGGAACATCACTTTGCATGTTTCTAGTCAAATGAAGATTCATGATTTAGGTGATGCAACTCAGCCTACTTGCATCATACTCTCTGACTTCAGACAAGGCAGAATTTCACTTTTGAATTTCTTTTTTAAATAATTTTATCAAACCATAGGATATCTAAATGCAAGCCTTGATAAAGTAGCTTGTTGAATATACACACAAGCACTTGTTTTCCTTGCTCCACACTAGCTTTCAACCAATCAGTCTCCATGTGGACCAATTTCTATGTGCTAATGGCAATCTAACCATCCACAATGAAGACCAACAAGACACAGGTCCAGTCCATCTACAAAACAAATTCTGAACAGACTCTACAGATTGCTGTGGTTAGCTGAGGTATGCAGCATGGTTTGGATAATTCAATTCATGAACAGAGTTCCACTAAGGGAAGCTACTCTAGTAAAATGTCTTACAGGAATTAACTGTGTAGCCTTATATATTTCTATATGAACATTGTGAAAGCAATGTTATTCATGAAGTATTTCAGAACACATGCTGGCAAATACTGAGGCACGCAAGTAATTTCATTCACGTTACTAATTCTGTGAGCAAACAGTTTTTTGCACAAGTAAAACTGTAGGCATGACAGGAAAAGATTCTGAGTTTTCCTTTTGTCCACTTACCACATGCAACAGTGTCAGAACAAGTGTCAGAACCATGCGGGAAAAAAAAATGTCTTACATGAAAATAAGCTAGTTTGTCTGTTAGAACAAAACTTCTATTCTTCCCTTTTCTTTCCTTCCAAAGAATATAGCTTCCTGAGAGCAAAGAAATTTTTAAAGATATATTTTTCTAAAATTAACTCTTATATGTTGTAATGTGACATTAAAGTAGTTGCCTGCTTATTTTAATTCATTCTAAGTCATGTAAGAATTTCAGATTAAATAAGTCAATTTTATTGTCAATAACAAGCATAAGTAGGTATGTTTACATACATTTGGACAATTCATTCTCCCATGCATAACAGCTGAGAACATCTTTTAAAGGTGCACTTCATATTTATGAAATCGAATGAGCACCTATACACACACATACACCCAGATAGATACACACTCTCACACTGTGACTGAACTCTAGTTATTTTTAAAGGAAAAAAAAGACTTCTAAGAAAATTACAATTTGCTTATATTTTTCTTATGACTTAAACTCCAAATAATTATACAAAAGCTTTATTCATAGAGTAAAAAAAAAAAAAAAAGCAAGCCTTTACTTCTAGAGAATATTTTTTTGTATACTAAACGTTCAGAGCTTCATAACTCCCAGTATTTGTAGGAAAGAGCTACTAAAAGTATTTATAAAATCAAATACTCCATCAAAATTTAACTGGCAAACAGCATTGCAGCAACTAGCCTTGAAGAAATAGCATCTGGAGCATACTGTACTAGAACAAAATAGCACATTCTGTAAGAGGAAATGAACTTTCACTTAAGGCTGACTGAGATATAAAATTATTCAATGCAATATTTGAACAGGTTGTGCAAATGTTGTCAAATTGTTCAATACTGCTTGCCTGAAGTGTTGATCACATTCCGTACTTTAAAGTATTTGCATAAAAAAATATCTGATACACACAGAAAAAGTTTTAACCTGACAGTCTCTTGCAAAGAAAGCTGAGACCTCATCAGTATGTCTGAAGATTCTTAAATCGGACTTTTACAAACAGGTAATTCACATCTGCATCTGCATTTCTGCTGAATTGTATCATTTGATAATAAGAACGTGATTTATATAACTAATGTACAATGTGCAGATTCAGAATGTTTGCAATCATTTCTGAACTGTCACAAAAACTATAATGCTGAAGTACGTGTAGAGAAATTAGCTCATCAAAATTTTTAACTGTTGATAGACAATTGACCAAAAAAAAAAAGTTGCTTTCACTTCATAGCTTTTTTTTAGTTCAAAACTATATTCTCTCTCAAAGTGTGGAAGTCTGGATTTTTAATATAAAGCGAGTATTATAGCGAAGATTATTGTAGTGCACAAGTTATTAGAAAACAAAGTTATCCAGTAATGAATATGTAAGAAGAAAGGCACGCTTGCAGATGTAAGATTTACTTAACCTTATTTGGTATTACTTTAATGGGAAACTGTAGGCCACCATGCACAAAAGTCAGCTGGACAGGAAAGATGCACAATTTTCACCTAAAAACATCCTGGAAGCATATGCTTATACATATAAAAATCATATAACATTACAGTCAAAGTTAAAGATAATTTTCTTTAAAAGTTATTTGACAAATTTCATCTTTCTTGCTACTTAATGGCACTTGAGAAACCTAAACCTGGCCTATATTTGATTCTATTTGTGTAGTGCAATGAAGGCAGCTCAAGCCTATTGTGATAATAATAGCACAATTTCATCGTCTTCGTAAGATTCTTCATCCACAGACACGCAAGAGAGCTAAAAGCAACATTTACATTATATTAACCCATAGCTGTCACTAGGAAACCACCTGATTAGATAAACATGCAAGTATTTAATCTTTTCTGTATGAAACAATGTCACTTGTTCTGCTACACCTGCACATTTGTTTGAAAACTGAATTATTCATTGTATTATTCTGTAACAATTCCTTCATAATTTCAAACACACATTTTTAAATTTCTAAATAATTCTGTTGTTATTATTCCTACAAGCAGATCAACTTGGAATGAACTTGGAAAGTATCACATAAAAAATATCATACAAGATCTCTAATAAATATTCCTAAATGGTTTTGTTGGGTTTTCGGGTTTTTTGGTGTTTTTATTTGTTTGTTTGTCTTTGGTTTGTGGTGGTTTTGTTTGTTTGTTTGTTTTTCCTCCAGTGACAATGTATTTTAAATTAACTGTCTCAGAAATATTCTCATTATCTGCATTGCCAATAATCAGCTCTTCTGATCTTATCAATCCTCCTCACATAAAAGTGGAACACAGGACCTTCAAAACATTAAGCTGGAGGAAAACAGTTTATTTGGAACACTGGTCTGAAAGAAAGGCCTTTTTCTTTCTGAACCTGGAACAGAAACCTTCTGAACCCTCCTCTAATTTTCAACAGATTTTTTGTTACTTCACCAAAAGTCAACAGGGTTTGGAAGTTCTTTAAAACTGTTAGGAATCTCAATAATGCAACACTAGGATTATGTTCCTTTACATCAAGTTAATATGTCTAGACTCTTCATCTTTTTTTTTTGTGTGTGTGTGTGTCTAAATATCACTGATCCTGGAAATTGTTATGTCCAATGATAAGAAAATACCATGGAATAATAATGAGTTAAAGCACACCTAGGATTGTCATTTCTTCTGTAACCTACACACTTGAAGCAATCCTGATAAAACATTTCTTAGAAAATGAAACTGTCAGTTTTTAAAATGATATAAATATCCTGCTAATTTCTAGTACAGCACTCTTCAGATTCAAACATTTACACAGTCCATTTTGCCCAACAATTATTATTTGAAAACTCAGTGGTTTGGAATATTAATTGTTGTGTGTCAATTCATTAAGGACTCGCACATCTTGAGCAAAATAAGAATTCTGCACGTAGTTTGTGAAAACACTTATTTTATGGTCCTTATCTATGAAATCATTTACTCTTATTGATGAAAATATTGCAACAATATTTTTTCCCAGACTGCAGTGAAGCACAAAATGCCGCACTATGTTTTCAGGGTTGATTCTGTTATAAAGTGCTTCTGTTTGGATTATTTTTCCATCACTGTGTTTAAAAAAAAAAAAAAGACAAGGTCACCTAGCATTACTAAAATGATAGCAATTACTCCAAGTCTTAAGAGAAACATTCTAAAACAATATCAAA
Source organism: Ceryle rudis (assembly GCA_033439905.1). NCBI lineage: Eukaryota > Metazoa > Chordata > Aves > Coraciiformes > Cerylidae > Ceryle > Ceryle rudis. Next base: position 34,136 of record JAAGNO010027506.1, read on the forward strand.
ATACACTCTATGACAAGCTTTAGAAAGTTTATATGAAGAATTAAAACATCATCTTCATTGGACTACTTAGCAGCAAGAATCAAGGGGTTTTCCCATTTTCTTATCACAATAGAAACAAGTATTTTTGCATGCAACCTCAGTTCCAAATATATATACTGAATGAAGGTGTTTCAGATGCCTATTAAAAAACTTTTAATACAATTAAGGAATTAAAAATACACCCCAAACAAGTAACACACCATTCCCTCTTAGTAAAAGCGTGCTAGATGTGTTGCAAGATTGTTACACTCAGTCGAGCAGGTCCATATTGCCTCCAAATTCCCATTTTATACATTATACTCAAAGTGTATATGGCAATAAATAAGACTTTATGGAGCAGAAGCTGACTGAATTTCAGGTCTTTGAGGAGAGAACAACTTTCAACACAATTCTCTGACATCAGCCCTCGCAGCTACATGTATTTAGACCTAGACTATGAATTTCTTTAATTTCTGAAAGTCTCAAAAGCTCCCAATTTTTTCCAAGCTTCAAAATACCCATTGAATCACACTCTCATTAAGGGCTTTTGCTTTATTTTAATAAAAGAAGACTAAAATTGCCATCTCACAAAATGGCTAGCAGACTAGTAAGTACTCGGTTGTAAGTATCAAGCACCAGGAAAGCATTCTACCTTTGCAGTATCAATCAATTTTTACAGGTCTCTGATTGGACAAGATGTAGCATTCCTGAAAAGAAAAACAAAATGAAAATCTGTGTCTTCAGCAGTGATTGAACTGATGTGTATCCATGACTTGAGATGTGGAATTCTTGAACAACAGCACGTGACTGTCACTTCATAGAATGAACTGAGAAATTTCATTTTCTCAGAGCTGTCTGAGTGATTAATCTGATGCAGACAGATTCTCACTCTATAGACAACTTGGTCAAGTAGTCCCTCTCTATAACATTTTTACTCAATTCAACACATTTTTTAATAAGGCTCAATTTTTTAACGGGGCTATAGAAAGTCTCTCTGCTGTTACAACTTGTGAGCAGCAGGAAGCATATTCTTCAAATTTATGCTATGTTGGATTCTCTCTCTCCTATCTCTTAACACATTTTACTGGTACCCCCTGTTAAAGTTAAACATGGCAGAACTGTCACCTGCCTATAATAGTAATCGTCAGATATTTTAGGCAGGCTCTGCACATTAACACCATTCATTCTTTGGAACAAATTTATTCCATCAATAATAAAGACAAACAGCCTAGAGAGCTTTTCAGCAGGGCTTACAATTTGTTTTAATCCTATACTTAAAACTCCTTTGTTTGCTTTTATAATGACTCCATGCTGACCTTCTGACTAGCTATCTACAGAACTACATAACTTAACTTCAGTGTGGTCCATTATATCACATCTCTGAGTATCCCACGTAGGCATTTAGTTCTTCAGTGATCAAGCAGTATCTACTGACAGCTCTGATGGAACTAAATCTGACTTCAGCTACCTGTATTCACTATTTTTATTTGCTGCCTCATATACTGATGCCCTTCCAAAATGTTTGTGATATAATTAAAAGGAAGAATTCCCACCTTTCTAAATAAGTGAGGACAACCTTATTTTCCTATAGTATTATAAGCCCACAACAGGCAAAGCAGACCTATAGTATAGATAGTACATCCAAGCCACATTCCCACATTCACAGTTAGTTGCATTAATCCCAGCATAATGTCCTCAAAATCTATGAAAAGATCCCAAAAGCTGATAGGCTTCTGTTAAAATATCTCAAGGGAATTAAAATTCAGAGACACATAATTATAAAATAAATAAATACATAAATAATCTAAAGCATGTATAAAAAACTACTATTACTCCACACCTCTTTAAGCACCTCTTTCAGGTTGGTAAAGATGCACACAAGACATGCACAAAAAATCAGTGTCAATGGTAAAAGAGCGGTAAAAGCAGGTGAATAAATGAGTAACTGCTCTGGTTGAGCAGTGACTATGCTTTCAGTTTAGTTTTCAACATTTTCTAAAAAGTTGTTTCATAGATGACTCATTTGAACAGTTAATAGCTGCAAGAGTCTGACTAAGTAATCATTATTGTTTTCACTGTATTAAAGCACAGCATTGAATAAAGTTTGTATTAATTTTACCTTTTTGTTTTCTAATATGTAGAACATGCAATATTTCACAGTTGGTAAGGTTTCTGCAACACGGCAGCAGTTCACTTATTCCAAGCCTTGTCTCCTCCTATAATAGAGTTTATGTGATCCATAAATAGGCCACTCATTTTAATTACAAGACATGGGGCTATTTCCCAGATCCTCATTTCCTTTCCAGAACATTGCCTTTTAATTTCTGAATCACTTGTGTATCATTGTACCTAACAACTATTCTGGGAATACAGCCCTGTCTGGATGTTCTAGATCAAAGCAATCTGTTGATAGCAAAAAAAAAAAAAAAAAATTCTAATATAACAGAAGTAGACTAAGTAGTTTGAAAAAATCCTAAACATAGCAGAGAAACACTGATTCAGTCCTACATACAAGATAGAGCTCAGACAGATGAAGAATGCAATCGTTTTACTACAAGAGTGCAAATGTAATTCAAGAAGTGCAAATTGTACTGAGCCACAGAACAATTCAATCCAGCCTGATTTTTCTGTCATAGCCTTGGAACAAGGAAAGCTTCCATTCCCTGTTGCATAGATTACATGTAAAAAGGCAGGAGTGTCAGAAAGCAAGACTCCAGACTGCAACATGCTGGCTGTCAAATCACACTTCTGTGAATAACCAGCAGTAACAGTAAAAAGGGTGTATTACTTAATTGGTATTTATAAAACAAACCAAAACATTCTACAGAAGCTTCTTTTCCTTCTCCTGATTTTTTTTTCTCAAGTTAATCAGAACTATCAGTGATGGAGTTCACTTTGCACTAAAGGATATCTAATGCCTCCAAACAGGTTCATGTTTTCGCTTAAGGCTATAAAAAAAATTAAAAATCAATGCAATTCATAGAAGATAATACTTATCTTATTATCAATTATTATTATCTTATTATTATAAATTCATAGAAGATAAGTATTATTACATTATATTCTAATTGTCTATCAAAGGCAATAGTGAAATATCACACAGCATAGTATCAGACTGTAGTAAAATGTTTCTATTACTTCTATGATACAGGTGTAACTGTTGCATTCCACACAACATAGAATGAAAAATTAAATCTCTGGCAAGTCTCAGACATATGAAAAATAAATGGACCATTTGCTAAAGCAAAATTCTGATATATAATTCATAAATTCCACCCACTTCGATCCTTAACAACTAGTTTTCCAGTTGTGGAAAATCCTACGATGAACACAAAGATTATGGCCCAAAAAAACCACCCCAATACATGTAACTCTCTTAGGAAGCCATATAAAGATTCTGTATTCCTTGAGCACTTCAGAATACAATTGAGTAAGGTGTCAGCTGTATTTCACAGTGGGGCTTTTTAGAGTTAGAAACAACCCCCCCCCAAATCTGGCCAGACCCAATTGCTAAGCAGTAACTTTACACATCCTTGCAATAATAAGAAATGCAGTATTAATGCTGGACTACATGATTTGTTCTCACAGATGGGAAACTAATGATAACTTCATTGTAGGTTTGGTATACAACCATAAGAGATGTATTTATAAAGTCTCTAAAATGCACAAGGTAGTTACATAATGAACTAGAATTACAAAAAGCAATAGCTGTTTAAGGGTGGCTTACCTTTAATATTTAATAGAAAAATATTGATTTTTTTATTATTATTTTGTAAGATACAGACTGCAATTAAGTGTAGTAGAGTTAGCAAAAAAAAAACCCACCTTTTTATTTTTTATGCTCTAAATCACAATTATAGAAGTATCATGTTTAAAAATATACCTTTAGAATCATTTACCAAAAGAATTAATAAAGAATATATTTCAATAGCAATAGTTTAAGGTATGTAACATAAATACATACCACACAGACATAAACCTTCAGTTGTAAAAACAGGTATCATGAGTAACTTATCTCACATAAGCTGTGCAGCTGCAGTCAATGCAACAACCTTGAGGTCCTACAACAGCAATTTACAAAGGACAGTCACCAATTGGAAGGTTTTTGTAATTTCAGAGAAGTCTCTGAAGGAAGCTTGCCATGTTCAAAGCACTCCACCAGACCCCAGCATATAAAATTATACATTTATTTTATGATTGTCAGGATCTGGCAGTTTCAATGGCTTTCCACAACAGCCAACTAGTCTTCTTTCCACAATAGCCTAGCCATGCAGCACTAACAGAGATAAAATCTGCTGCCTTTAAATAATATTGTTGAACATTAAACCTACTGTTAATATAGTTCAAAATATGAACTAAATGTAGTTAAAACTACATGCTCATACACCATAGAAAAGAATAAGAACAGGCTTAATTTGAGATTACCTTTTAAGATCTTGTATTATATACTAGAATGAAACATCAAACTTTTTGTTACTTAAAACTCTGTTCAGTTCATCAATATTTTTAATTCATTTCTAATATATGCCAAGTCTATTAACACTAAAAGCGAGGGCTCTGTAATTACAAATAGCTCTGATAAATCTGTGTATGATAAGTTTTCAGTTACCTTACTCAGTTACAAAACAAATTTATGCATATTAAAAATAATTGGGGAAAAGAGGCAGAAGAAAATTTAGTTTTAATAGTGTGAAATCACCTAGCCAAAGAGAAGTTGAAATTTATCTGAATATAAGAATATGTGCTACAATTATTCATTAAATTCAATTAAAGGTTTTAACTAATCACAATTAAAAAAACAATTAAAAAAGATGATATATTAAAAAACTACTGAGTATATGATAAAATGATTAACATTTTTAAGAAATCTGCAAGTATTGCTCTCATGTAATATAGACAGTAGGGAAAGACTGAAACAACTTGTTTATGCAACACATAATGGATATCTGATCACATATGGAAAATGACATTACTCTTCCTCCACTTGATTTCCGAAAAAACTTTTATTTTTGTTTCACAAGTCTTAAAACTCCTTCTTGTATTTTCTGTCTTAAGAAAGGGCCAAGTACAAAAGCTTAACGTCTGTAGGCTGAACCCCTCAGTGAAACTGATGTATCAGCTGAATAAGTGTACTCACTGGCATGGCACACGCCTGATCAGTGACCTCCATGCTCTTTCTTAGCAGTCTACTATATCTCGCACTGCAGGACTCAGCACAACTAGCCAGAAAAACCTGCATGTGATTTCACTATTCCTTCCATCCTTTGAAACTGCAACAGAATTTAATTTGATCTCTCAATATCTTTGTATTTTAAAAAGCTTAAAAGCTGTACCATTCTGATCAAAAATTAGCAGCTCCACCATTCTATATTATCAATGTATTTTGCATAAACTTCTTCTGAAGACTGCATACTAAAATATTCTGGTTTTAAATGCCCGCAAATCACATCACTAGAAACATTAATATGTACCTTTTATTAAATGCATCTTTTTGAAAGATACATTTGTATATAAGGGTGTTTTTAAATTCAAATTTAAAGGATTATCTGATTTACAATTGTTTTCTTTTGGAAAGTTTTCTTTCTTTTTTCTTTTAAACTCTATAAATGTGATATGTATTTTTATCGCCTCTAAATTTTAATATCATCTCATCTTCAACAAAGGACATGCAGATAGTCTTGGGTTTGGAAGGTTTTTGATTTCCTTGATTTTGAGGTATTTTTTAGCAGCAGGATACGAAAGACACTCCTTAATCTTTTCAGAAGCAGAACAAATCATCTTTTGAATCAAGATACGATCACTACATCATAAATGTTAATATTCTGTGAAAAATAATATCATATGACTAGAAAAGATCATCCCTTTAGGGAGAAATATTGTATTAAAGTGGATTATTTTTTTAGTAGTGTAATGGAAAGGCATTCTACCTAGTCCCAGAAGAAAAATCAAAACATGCATTTAAATGGAAATATTGTGAAATAGCACCAAAAAAAAGCCCCTCAGAATTGTAAAGAACTATGGATACATGTGCATACACAGACACACACAAACCCACATATATGTTTTTTCCTTTTTATTTCTATACATACATATTTATGTACATCATTTTAATTTTTAAAATACAAGTTTGTATCTCTAGGCTTATTTTGCAAATATCAGATGCAGTCACATTTGCATATACTGGGTTTCAACTCAATTTCAAGTAATACATACAATTCAGCTCTATGCAGAAAGTTGGGAGTATTCTTTTTTCATTTTCTGCACATTTTGTGCCAGACCATATTCTAAACAGCTTTTACAGAGTGATAATGTTTCACTGACAGTGTTTTGTGTACTTCACATAAAATTAAATCTCAGATAAACCTTGAGAAAAAGAAAGCAGAAAGCTAAGCAATACAGCATGTTGCTCTTTTTGACCCACAAACGATTATCAGTTATTTTAGAAGCTATGACAGTTTTCTCAAGTCCTTAAGGAGTCTGACACCATTGGTATAGTTTTTAACACTGCATTTATGTTTATATTACAATACAATGAAACAGCAGGAATAGTGTTCAAATTACTTGTGTATCGGATGCTTTATTGAAAATTACAATATTACTATAAAATAAAATGAAAAAAAGTTAAAAAAATCAGACTTCTTTGAATGTACTAAGTAATCACTCCTGTCCATGCTGCATATGAATTATGAGATGAATTCTGGAAGACAGCATCAATTGCAATAACTACTAGATCTATGTCTCTAATGCAGACTGTGTTCATTAACAGTAAACACTAATCAAATTGAATAATCAGTGGTAGGTCAATACTGAAAAGTCATTGTGAAATCAGTGCTATGCTAATTGCTTATTGTTACAATACAGATGACTTCATCATTAGAGCTAATATTTACTGTTCTTTGTTGGGTATGAATAAAAAGCAGAATGTAAACAACAGAACCACTCTCCTCTCCTTCCTTTCCCCGCAGAGTGTTACCATAAATCACAGTACCAATGGCACAGTAGTTAATTTATCTGACTGCATTAGCAATTTTATCATTATTCCTTCATAATATGTGAATTCACAGCTACATTTTCTTATTCTCTGCCTTCATTTTCTGTTCAGTTAATAAACCTTGATTTTGCATCACTGGGATCTTTAAAAGCTACATGGGAAAAGAGAGTTCATCTCTAGAACAGTCTCAATATTTTGTAGGTCTTAATTCTAGAAATGCAAGGCTAAATTATGCTAAACCTCTCAGGCAAATCTGAAAGCAGATACACTCAAACATGGGCAAACTCATTCACCATTTTTCTAAATGAAAGCTTCCATATTTTCAATGGTAGAATAAAAGCTTTGCAAGATTGGTAACAGGTGATAACGGTTCAGAAGAGCACTGCAACTACCACCTCTTCCCCCCCCCTCCCAAATGAGCCCCACTTAATGTTATGCATTGTTAGGTCTTCAAAACATGAAATTTGCGTTGATTTGTATCCACTATCATGGTCAATCACTCTAGAAATCAAAGCTCAGTAATAATAAAAATCATTTTTGCATTAAAAGAGGAGTCTCATCCATAGATTCTTCTAACTATTCTGTCTAAAAGATTTTTTTTTTTTCAAGTGTCCTATTAGGAAGATGAAATAGGTGCTTAAGAAAATTCTTCAAAGATAGTAGATATTGCAATTATCTCCAATGCATAAGGAAGCAAACCACAAAAGACCATTACTAAGTACAAAACTAGACATAGTTAGACATGGTAGTTAATACTGTAACCACTATATGCATTTGGGAAAATAAAATATAAAAATAGATATTAATCCATTATAAAAGAGTTCAGCAAACTAAGTCAAATTAGAAGTGATGGACCTACTGCTTTTAAATTATGTTCACTTCTAAGTTTAACCAGAAAATCTATTTCAAAGCAAATGCTCCAACTTCTAATAACTTGCTTTGCATGAAGTGTACAAGCCTGGAACAATGACAGTTAAGAATACAGCTTCTGATGAGACTTTGAAACTCAGTCTGAATTCTTTCTTAAGTGAAACCTATATAAATTGCAACATAGGCAACCACTAACTGATACGACTGAATGTTGCTTATTTTTATTTTTTAAATCTGTTTCATGCAGCCTTCTCTCCTCTTGCATAGAAAGATAAAAACAAGTTCGAGAAAATCAAGCTTCAACAATATATAGGCATGAGATGTCCTTGCCTTTTTCTTAGTTTTCCATACCTTTCAATACCTTTACGTGGTGTATCATTTTGTTTCTAATAAATATCATTTACAATACTAAAAAAAGAATATACTTCAGAAATTCTTGTGATTATGGGAAAAGTGCTTATTCAGCAAAAGCACTCAGCTTTTTTTTTTTTTTTTTCAAAAAAAAAAAAAAATTCCTTACAAGCCTCTAAAAAGGAAAGTGTGAGTTTGATGTTTGTTTTGGGGTTTTTTTTGTTGTTGTTGTTGTTTTTTGGGTGGTTTTGGGGGGTTTTTTTTGGTTTTTTTTTTACACAAGGGTATCTTAGCACACTCGTTATTCAGACACTTGGAAAGGATTCACCTTTGTCCCCTGTCTTCACTATCTGGCTTTACCCAACAAAAGCTGACTCCTCTACAAACTGATTGGGCAATTAAAGGTTCCCCATGAGTCCTGTTACAAAAGTAAACCTAAGCTCTGCTTTTAAGGACAGTTGCAAGGCTGGACAGGGATTAACATCCCTGGCCTCTCTGCGAAACACTGGCACTGCTCCTTCTGTGAGAGCAGGGAACAGAGTACTCTGTCTGCCTCTTCCAGAAGTTATGATGAGCACAGGAAGGAATCCCCTCTTCCTTTTCACTACTTAACAGTGGACAGGTTCTTAGCTCACTGTACAGCTTATGCCTGATGCACTGTTCTTCCAGTCTAATAATGAATACATACTCTACTATGACATTATGCAATCAGAGGTGTCATCAGGTTATATAATGGTAGCACAATCTGTTATTAGTAAGAAACTGGAAAGGGAATTGTGATGTGACACTTAAGAATAAATGCAAGAATTTTAAAATGTGTAGTTCATCGCTTTTGCCACCCACCTCGAGCAGGCTACTCAGCTCTTTACAATCAACATTACCTTAAATCACTTCTGTAAAATACATGACAAAAGGATGACAAAAAATAGCAACTTCATTTATAAGCAATCTTGGTTTGTTTCCTGTTAGGAAACTACAAACCACAAATAAAGCTAATAGGCAGAAGAAGGTAAAATTCTCATCATTATTATTTAGTAATATAGTAGTACTTCAGCTAAAATGTGCCTCGGATTTTCCAACAGAATAGTTCTCAGTTAGAAGTAACAGTCCATTAAAGATGAAGTGTTTTATAAGAAGAGATTGGTTTTAGCCAGTTTCCTGTTAACACAGTTTTCTTGGAACAGTTTGCCTAACAGGCCACACTAGAGTCTGGGTTTGTATGGTCCACAGCCCTGAATACTCAGGGGCTTCCTCAGGCGAATCATTGTGAACTTAGGAACAGACTTTCCCTGTCTATTTGGCCCCAACCTGACAACATGGTTCTGCCCTGTCCAGCCTGCAGATGGGATCCTGACAAAGTAGCACATAAAACACACAAAACTGTTTTCCTCTATACTTTAGCATAAAACAATGTTACAAAATGCCAAAATATCTTAATTTTATCATAAAAACTTCATAATCTTGCTTTATTTTAATAGCTTGTCTAAATCTGAAATTTATTTTCATTCTTGTGAAGTTATGACATATTGTCAACAGCTCTCTTGCCTTAAGTTGCTCTGAGTGGTAGCCATTATGCCCCCTTAAAATTTGAAAGCAAAACCGTGTCTGAATATGGGGTAGAGGAATATTAATTTCTACTTCTTACAACTGAGTGAAAATGAAACCTGCATTCCTGAAGGAAGATATGTCTTTAGTCACCATGAGAGTGCCAGAAAGGTTATAGAAACATGAAAACATGGTGAACATGAGACAGGTTGGCAAGTTAGCAATGTCCTAGCAAATAAGAAAAAAATACAGCTTGCTGGGAGGGATATCAACATTAAATGCAGGCAAATGTTTAACAATGGAGAGAAAAAGGAGATTAATTTCAGAGTGAAAATAAAGAACTGTATACAGAAAAATAATATCAGGAAATAGGTGTAGAACAGAAAACATAGAGAAGAAAAATCAAGAACCCTAACAGAGAGACAACTGTCAACTAAATTGATAGTGAACTTATTCCAAAAGCAAAGAGTAACAGGTGATGTGGGATCAAGTCATTAAACAAGAAAGCAAAGAAGGGAGAAAAGATTAAGGATATACCTTTTACCCCTCTTTTTCCAAATTCCAATATCCTCCAAAGTATGATTTTTTTTAAACTCCCAAATTTATCTTAGTTTTCCATTCCCATCCTTGCCATAAGTAAATACAAGAAAAAAAACAAAAAAAAACAAAAAAAACCCCACAAACCCAAACAAAAAAACCAACCACAAAAAAAATTGCAAAATGCAAACAATGCAAAGATAAGCTACACATTTGATCACTGTTCCTCTGATCAGCTCTTTTCTCCATTTTTTTCAAGCAACTTTTTTTCAAAATGCAAAACATTACAATCCAAAAATCACCTATGTAGAGCATGAAAGATCCTTCTCTGCTTAAAGCCAACAGTATTTACCATCCAGATTACATGTCTTTAAAAACATGCATTGAAGCAAGATGAACTTTAAAATTTCTGGTGTTACCAGTAGTTAGCTGCACCACAGAGAAGAGAATGCATGTCTTCCTTCCCTCTTTACTCACTCCTCAACTGTAGGCAGATTGTTATGGTATTCTCTGAGATTAAGAACTCAATGACTGTTTAAGTATAAAAGACAATATTGCTTGAATTGGAATTTTCCAAATTGTTTGTTGCCTAAAATAAAAAAAAAAAAAAAAAAAGAAAAAAACCTCCAGAATTCTTTCGCATTGAAAGGTATATAGATTAATTTTATAGTGTGGGTTCTCAGCCTCTTCTTTAATCAAGGTGCTACAATTATTTAGTCTGTATTTGTCAGCAATATCCTGCAGCTAAAATTCTTACAGCCTAGTAAAATAATTGCTGAGAACATGAATATTCCGAGGCTGGAATGACACCGATATAACCATATTGGGACCAGCTGATAATAACACAGCACTAAGAATACGTACCAACCGATGGAGCAGCAACTATAAGGCAAAAGAACAAACTAATCGACAGAAAAAAAATTCCCAGTGAAACCCCCAATCAACTCATGAATACAAAAATCTAGCCTATGAAACCTATTTCCTACCTATGAAATAGCAGCAGGCTGACAATGAGATGTGGTAATCCCACATTTCATGTTGCCTGGTCCAAAGTGTGCATGCATGGACATCTGGTTTAGATCTTTCTGTCTACAAAAATACTGGAAAAAAAAAAACAACTTTGCAGAATCAAGAAATTAAAAATTAGGAAACATGGCACACCCATGTAAACTTTTTGGTTAGTTTCTTTCCAGTAGGTTTCATTATGTAATCTTTAATATAATTTAACTACAATCTGCTTTTCCAGCTTATTTCATGTACAATATAAAGGAGAGCATGAAACCATGCAGTTGCCATTTTCAAATTCTCAGCTACCTGAATTTGCAACTAATACAATAAATTTAGTATTATATGTTCACATAGCTTTCTAGAGCAACCACCTTTCAAAAGGTGTCAATAGTCACCATATCACATGGAATTGGATGCTCTGGAAAGACAACATGGGTCATCCATCTCTCAAAGCAATTTTAATAGGCATGGGGAGAAGTGGAATTTTTTCCTTTTTTTTGCAACTGGTGATTTCAAACAAGCACTCTCCTCTCTTTAGACAGTTACACATGAAAATGTCATTACAATTCAAATATTTTTTTTCAAGTATTTCTTACACAAATGATTTATCACTTCTTTCTTAGAGAATGAAACTGTGTTATTTTCAGCTCAGAAGATAAGCATTCAGGAAAATTCACTAAGTACTAAATATTGCAAAATTTGATGTTATGCAACTTAACCGCCTAAGTCATGCTTCTCCACAAAAGTTAGTTAAGCACAAGAGCACCTTTCCAATTTGATAAACAAGTTGCTTGATGTCAAAATATTAAAAACATCTCATAACTAATAGCACAGATTTAGTACTAAAATCTAAGTCTCAGGGTACATCTTCCTTTGAAAGCATTTATTGATCCCTCCTTCACAGTACCATTCACCATTTCTGTAAAGCAATACTTTTGAGAATGGTGATGTAAGCAATGAATAAGTCACAATGACAAGTGGGTAATAAATAGTGACTGACAGACTTTCCCTAAGGATACAGGACTGATCTCCAAATGATAAGGACAATCCTAAAGGTGGCAAACAGGGTTATGGTAGCACAAAACCATCAAAATTACTAGAAATGCAAAGAACATTAAGGAATGTGAAAGAAAAAAGAATTACTGGACTTTATAAAACAAACTGTAGCAGAGTAAAACTTGACTACGTGTACAGGAAAGACTAATAAATGAATCCCAGCAATTATAAACCAACATCTATCTAGCTCTCTAAAATCATAAACATGACAGGTTAAACTCACATTCTACAAAATATTACATATCTAGAGACACTAATCTTTTCCTTGTGCTGGTACATTGTCTAGGAAACACAGGAGCTAGAGAAAGCCAAGAAGACAAAGCTATACCAGGTAGTTTAATGCATCTACTCACATGATATATTCTGTAATAAACTGTGCCTTTCTGAAAAACAGTAGTATCACTGTTTTAGATACCAAAAGTACATGGCCAAAAGAAGGCCAAAACCTATAAAATATAGTAGGCAGTACAACTTAGCAAGTTGCTGTATAAGCACAACAGAAGAAAAGAAAAAAAAAAAAAAAAAAGAAACACAGGCAAGGGTTATGGGTAACACAGAAGACAGCAAAACAAAATACCTAAAGAACACAGAACAAACAGGTCCATAAAGAAATACTTGAAGAGTGTTCATTTGGTTTTAGCCCCTAAGTCCTCAGTATCTACTGACACATCACAGTCATTTTGAGAACATTATCTATACTTCTTCTTATACTTACAAATACAATACCATCACATAATCTAGTAAAAGCTAAAGCCTATTTTTTTATTCTAAAATATTATGCCAACAAAGAATCTCTCTCGTGATCATGTTCTACAGAAAGAACATCTTAAAAGTAGAAGAAAAAATGTCTTTAAGAGAATATTCTAAAAAAAGGGAGGTCTTAAAACTTAAGCATAAAGACCATCATGGGGTCATAAACAAAGATTCTTATAAATGTTACCAGTGAGAAAAGCCAGTATTTCATTATGTCAATAATGTTCCATTTTAGATTGCAATATTTATTCTTTGTCTTATAACTAGTGTTAGAACATAGGCAACTGTTAACCAAGCAAATCAGAATGCATATTAACATCTCCTATACAAAAGATACTCCCAACATTCAGTCTTCATAACTCTTGGCATTTTGGAGTCAAAGAAATACTGAAAATTAAAATTAAGATGACCTTCAGAAATACCCTTAAGTACCCTGCATCAGCTCAGATTTTATGAAAGGACATTTGAAAATTATTTAGTGATCATTCTTAAGCAAGCTATTTGAAAACAACTATTTTCAACTACAGATTTATCTTAAATGTATATTCACATTCACTAAATCTTTCAGACAGGGATCACATAATCCAATTAGCCAAAAAGAAGAGTGGTATTTCGGAGAGAGGTAATGATTGTAGGATGGGGTAAAATCATCACTGACATTTTCACTAAAAAGAGGAAAATTTAACCATCTGCAGTAGCTGTTCTATCACTTCTTTAACCAAGTCTTGGTGAATTATGCCAGCTCTCTGCAGACCAAAAAAGCTGTAATTCATTGTCTCCAGCCATGTAATCCACATCTATCACTATTCTAATTATGCTGAATGCAGCTTCATTGCAAGAAAATACACTTTATTCATTTTTCCAAATACAGGGCACCTTATCTGTCTCAAAGGCTGCAGTTTAAAATTAAATCCTTCTCTCGTTGTCAACTAGATCACACTTAAAACAAATCACCCGCATTTGTTTTCTTCATTAAAATATGATTTTAATTAAGAATTCACTGATCTAAATGACAAGATTTGTCTGAAAAGAGTGAACTGTGGTAAGTTACACTGAAAAGATTAAAATCATAGCTAAAGTAGTTATTTAAAGTAGAAATATGTATCTCCTGATCTTTCTAATACTCAATTTCTACCCTTTCTTCATGAAGTAAACTTTGAATATCACTTTAAAAATTGTAACAACCTATGGTTTGTCCATACTGTAGAAAAACACCTAATACTTGTTTTACTATAAAAACACCCACATTCATGAAGAAGGTAATTACCAAAAATAAAAAAGCCCCAACATTTAAGAGTAACAGTAATTATGCAATCAGTACAAGAAATATGCTTGATTTAGAGTTTCACTTAAATTCAGACTGAAGTCATTCTGACCAAATTTAACATTACTTTTTTTTCCAGTAGAATAGTAGATGCTTTACTCAAAAAACAGTCACCTTTTTAACTTTATTTTATGCTAATGGATAGTAAATATAGGGTATTTTTCTGGATTAGTGAGTGCACATTATGCCATAATAGTTGATTCCTCCAGCAACTTTTCAGTATACAAAATCTCATGGTAAAAAGTAAAGACATCATATGACCAGAGGCTAGAGATTACCCATAAAACACGCAGACAAATATCAAAGCTTCTACACACTACCTTCCTGAAGCATCTCACCTCTTAACTTAATTTTAAATTAGCCTTCATCATCATTTATTACCAGAATGCAAAAACTGCAAGAAGTGCTTTATATCAGGAATAGTGTGGTCAGCAGGTCTAGGGATGTAATTCTTCTCCTGTACTCAGCACTGGTGAGGCCTCACCTCGAGTACTGTGTGGAGTTCTGGGCCCCTCACTTCAAGAAGGATATTGAGGTGCTGGAGCGGGTCCAGAGGAGAGCGACGAGGCTGGTGAAGGGACTGGAGGGAAAGTCTTGTAACAGAAGGCTGAGGGAGCTGGGGCTGTTCAGCTTGGAGGAGACTCGGGAGAGACCTTATCACTCTCTACACCTACCTGAAAGGAATTTGTAGTCAGGTAGGGGTCGGGCTCTTCTCCCAGGCAACTAGTGACAGGACGAGCCTGAAGCTGCACCAGGGGAGGTTTAGGTTGGATCTTAGGAAGCACTTCCTCACAGAAAGCATGATTAGACACCGGAATGGACTGCCCAGGGAGGTGGTAGACTCACCATCCTTGGAGGTGTTTAAGGAAAGATTGGATGTGGCGCTTAGTCACATGGTCTAGCTGATGTCATGATGTTGGGTCATAGGCTGGACTTGATGATCTTGGAGGTCTTTTCCAGCCTCGGAAATTCTGTGATTCTGTAGTTTGTGATGTACTATCACTCCACCAAAATTCTTATCACTTGTTGCACTGAAAAAAAAATGGTCTTCAGAAGTAGAAGGCTGGTGTGCTTTTACCTATCCACTGTTCCAAACCAACAATGGTATGTGGGCAGTCATGTGTTTTACACAAATCATTAGAGATACAGGAATGTTTTGAATAGCCATCAATGGTTACATCATTAACTATAATTTACTGCAATGACTTATGATTTTCATTTCACAGAAGTGCATTAAGAGTGTGTTCTACACATACATTAACACTCCCCATCATAAAATAAAGCCATTTAACTTTTCACAGAGTGACTTTTATGATGCTGTTACAGAAGAAACGAATTGTAGTTAAAGCATTTGTTTTTTTAAAAGGTCATACCTTTTTACTGTAGTTTATAATATTTAAGTAGCAGTGTATGGGTGTGAATGTGCATCTATGTGAATGTGGGGAACATGTGTGAACCCATCAAACAAGTTCCACAGAAAATACAGAATTAAAAGTTATTTGCATATTGAGATATAATGACGTAAAAGAGAAATCTAAATTTTAAATGAGTCTGGAGACAAATCAATGCTAATGAACAGCAATTACTTCAGCCACCGTGTGAATTAAAACTACATCATTAATAAAGCTTAGGTGTTGTGCTGGTTCTTTAGTCCCTGGCAGACTGTGCAAGACCTAGTTTAGGAGAAGCCACAAGCACAAAGGCAGTAAGTTTAAAATTAATTTGTTTCGAGGCTTTGCTTCAAAAACTGTAGGAAAGCCTACACAGCTCAGAAAAATCCCATACAGTTTTAATGACTGCCCTGAATGCCTGATAAAATTTCAGATTTTCACTAGATAATGACAAGAGATCTTATAAACCTGAAAGATGACTCATAACAGTCTCTTTTGTTCCCTTTCTTGCATGTGAAAAAGTCAGTGAAAAAGCAAAATGTTTCCTTAAGAAAAAAAAGAGCTTTTGTTAAAGCTAAAAATAAGTCTAAACATCCTGTTCTTTACCTGAATGCTCAAAACCAGCTGTGGGTAATAACCATATAGGGAGAAACTACAGAGGGCACTGTTGCATCAGTTTTCAAGAGTTACAGTGGTGACAGGGCCCGAGAACAGAAGACTGTCAGGAAAATAAATAACTAACTAAGGAAAGAATCCGGAGTTAGGAGAGCATGCAAATGCATTAAACCTAAAACAATAATACGGCAAAACGACCGAAGCTGTGTTTCTGAAGGAAAATGGACTGAAAAAAAAGTTCATATAACAGACTGTCAGGCTGATAGGAATACTGCAGTGCACACATTTGGCATTTTCCTTTGTAGTACTTTCCATGAAAAAGGCAACTAATCATAGCACTGCCTTATCCTTTGCAAACAGCAACCTATTACTGGAATCCCACTCATAATCAATATGAAAATGAGCGATGACTGTTATGCAATTCTTCCACAGGCAAAATGTATCAACAGCAAGACTATCTCCACACTGTACAGTCCTTTTACAGTGTAAAAGGCCAGTTCCATTTTATTCCTTTTCATTACGAGCTACAAATCAATCACTTTTGTTTTGAAAATGGTAATGTTGGTGAAATATAAACTAAATGAAATTCCAGTCTCTCCAGAAGAGTTACATTTCAATGTACTGATCAGAAACAGTAAGTGTCCGGCTGAAAATAATGTAACCATGGAATTGCTGTATGTATGACATCTATACCAAAGGTGTGGGGGAGTATTAAATAAGTCAGGTTAAACAACTTAGTAATTGTATAGGAAAGCAAGATGACTTTTACACAAAGAATGAGCTTCAGAGATAAAAGATATTTCTGAAGACAAATTTGATAAATGTTTCACTGTTCATTCATATGAAAACTTGCCTGTCCTTGGCTGTATTTCATTAGAACTAACCCCAATTACATTTCATTAAACACTAATAAATTTTAAAACATATATTACCACTGCCTAATGAGAAGTGTAAATAATATAAAGCAGCCATTTACCTCAGTACAGAGTAATTAATTTTTTATATTTTTCATTTTTATCCTTAAAAAGCATGGTGAAGATGCCAAGTAAGAAACCAAAGTACTGACATAAGACATGGATAGTACCATCCATTTAAATGGAACTGTAGAGAAGAGAGGGGTTGCTCATTTTCAGTAATGTGGTGTCAAAACCCACAAGCAGCATTTTTTACAGTACTGCAGCAAAAAACGGAAGACTTTTATGAATACTGACTCAAATCCACATTTAAAGAGGTAAGGCTACATGGAAGGTATTTTCAAACTGTTAGTCAGTAATGTCATAATAAACCAAAGAATAAATGTTAACAGAGAAGATGCTCAAGCAAACAAAACATGTACCAGAAAATTGTCTACAGCTATGTGAATGAATGAACAAAAGAAACTAAATCAAAATCACAGAGGGTGCCTGTGGATGCTCAATCACATCCACATGCATAAGAACTGTGAAGGTAACTGTGGAGGAATTGTCTCTCTGAGCAGGCAAAGAGAGAGGTACTGTACAGGAATGGAAACTGTCATGGAAAATGAAAACCCGGTTGTTTAAAAAATTGCAAGACCAAACAACACAAATATATTTACCAAGCAAGACCCCAGTTCCTTGACAGACACTGAGACCTAGAGTCCTATCTAAATGATTTAAGTAATTGTTTCAATTGTTAATAAAAGATCAATAAAACAAAAAAAAATAATGTGCATATCAGAAATGGGTTTCATCCAGATTTTACCATCTTTGGCTTCCAAACAGGCCTTGTATGAGCAATGTTAAGGGGAAAATTTCAGTAAATTTAAAATTTGTATATATTCTGTCTTCAGCCTAATTATGTCAATAAATCAGGATTAGATTTAAATTGTTGACCGTACTATCAGTCCAGTAATCTGTTTAGCTCTTGTTTTTTATAAGCATTGTTTCTAGCAGTATAGTTCTCCTAAAATAAAGTTTTGTCTTATTCTATTGTTTCCAGGTATTAATAAAAATTCACTACTATTAATTTTATACTCCTTTTGAAGTGTTTATGATTAGTAGGTAGGCAGGCTGCATGCATGTAAATAAAACAAACAGTTTGTTAGATACATAGTATTAATAAAATAAATGCATATTAACTTACTAAATATACACTACAACACTAGGATAAAACAGGTGAAGTTCTCCAGATAAATGTTTGTTCTATGTAAGTCTTAATTGCATTTTGACTCAGAAATGTTCATTCCTACAGACATGCAATTGGATCCAAATGGGGCTGTTCCTGACACTGTTGCATCTACGTATGCCACTTAAATAAAATTCAAACCCTGAAAAAGGTTTTGATAACATTTACAAAATTGATTTAAACATCTTAATGTATTTTTTCATTTAACTACAATACCGAATGCCAAAATGTTAATAGTAACTCTCTAAATATTCAAGATATTTAACAAGATATTTGAGGTTCCTTTCTCCCCATGCAATACAGCACATTAAAACCAATTTTACTATCGTAATTTATTCAAAGCTTGATTATGAGCAATAGCTGCGAGAAGAAATACAGCATTGTTGATTCATATACAAGCATTTCACTTAACTACATTGGATAATAGCAGTGCTCCTAAAGGAGTATAAAAGCAAAGTGATTAGAAGTCATTACTGTTAATTAGCATTCACTTTACATTGATAGGGATGAACCTTTCTTGTGCAGAACAAATGGAAAGCTTTTATCTGAAACTCTGCCAAACCTGGTCAAGGTAGGCACTGAAATAAAGTGTCAGTGACCAGTAAGTTGAATTCAAAACAATAACAACAAAAAAGCAAACCAAAATCTAAGGATGTATCATCATCCAATTAGCGAGATTCAGTTTTTAAACAGGAAAAGGTTTGAAGGGAATGAGTAAAACTGGAAACTCATACTTCACATTCTGCAATCTCACTGATAAAAGGAGGAAATGTGTGTTTATCAAACTTGCTGCGAGTGCACAGTTCATTGGGTGTCCTGTAAACAATGCCTGGCTGCCCATTTCCAAATGTATGTGAGAATCTTGCAACCCAGGACATCATATTCAGCAGACAAGGTCACGCTAGAGATGCCCTGGAAATGGGAAATTAGGAAAACCTGGCAATCAGAGGTTTAAAGCTGACCAGAACAAGCCCTCGGGCTTGCTTAGCATCTTTCACCACCAGCCTGACTGTCTCTGCTTATTCAGTATTAACGCAACAAGACTGAGAGTGAGCGAAAACAACTCTACACACCTAGCAGAAAGAAATACCCTGACTTTTCTATTTACATAAAGCTCAGCATTTCTCATGGTAAGATACAACCTAAAGACGTTGCACTAAATCCCCTTCTGGAAAAAGAAAAAAAAAAAAAAAATTGACCCTTCCTGAACAGTTCCGATGAGACATGGAGAATGACAGGCATCCTGTTGATCATAAAATTTCACAGAATAACCTTGCATTTCATCATTCATCTCAAACCCTGAAGAACTGTTTCTTGAAGACCTCCAAGTCTTAGGGATTTTCACTGCATAATGATGGGACCTAAATTACCTCTATTCCACCTGAACCTGTACTTCCAAAGTACTATTTTCTGAGACAAAAATATCATCTTAACATCTAAAATTACACAGATATTGCAATTTTAACTCTCAGACAGGAATACTTCCTGTCTTCAGAAAACATCAGTCTGGTTCCATTTCAAAAATCATGATCCTGTCCTTAGGAAATAACTATTAAATACAAGTGTCCCACTATATTAATAAGTTCTTTGTTGCTTTAACCAAAAGCTATGTTACTTACTCTTAGTGACTGAGTTGCAAGATCACTGCTCCAGAATGTGGCAATATTTTAGAATTTTTTTTTTCTTTCCCCTTCCACATTACTGATAAAATGAAACAGTGTCACAAGCAATGGTTATTATTATTCAAATGTTTCATACACCAAACAAATCCAATACAAATTGTTATTTTTTTTCATCTGATGATCAGTGGATGGTATCATAATTAATAATCCTTCAGTCCTGAGATCTAATAATTTCTTTCAAATGTACCTTTACTTTTTGTAAACCTGCAGGTTGTGATCCCACAAAATGCACCACAAAAAGAACCCTGACAAAAATAGCATGTTAAAACTGTAAATGTACTGAAATCAACTTGCATGCTTTGTAATAAACAACAGGGAAATATATTACAAAGAAACTATAAATAGAATCAATTTTGAAGTATTAATTTCAAAAAACTCAAGCAATGAAAAATGTTATTGAAAAAGATGAAAGAGCAGCTAAAAGAAAACGTCTTAATAATGTTCAAGAATTCTACAAATCACTACAGCAGCAGAAAATTCACAAATAAAGGCAAAGCCTTTACAGAGCAGAGGAGATAACACAAGAAAACTGCAAGAGGACAGAACTGTGTACATAAGAGCAGAACTTAATTAAATTATCTATTTGTAAATTCTGGAAGCTGTTAACAACCACTGCCCTAAAACAAAATTTAGCCATAGTTCCCGGAGACACAGAAAACAATCCAACATTCAACCTATCTAACTCCATTTCTGCATGTGCTTGCATAAAACATCCACGTGGTACTTGGACTAGATTATAATTACATTGACAGAGCAGTTCAGTATGCCTATCTATATTGAGAAGTAGGTTGTAGAAAAGTTTCATAAAAATGCCTCGATGCTCCAGTCTCTCCAATCAGTGAAGGGAAAGAAGGAGTCTTCCTGCACATTTCACAGTTTCAGAGACGACGCCATAACAAAACCCTGAAGGATAATTGAGATAACTATAACTCTGGTGCTTACATGCTTTGCTGAAAAAATCTCCAATAGGCAAAGCAACAAACACGGACAAACAAGGGTATCAGTAATCCCGATTCAGTAACATGAAGAGTATTTAAATTATTCCTTAAGAGTTCAGGATTCACATGTCTCTCAAAGAAAATATTGTACTTTTAGGTGAGGACTGCATAATATGATACATTTAGATAAATAATATCATATTAATACTCTGATATGTTTCACAATATATACTGAATACAGAATCTAAATCAAGGCATTAGGCAACTAAAACTAAATTTCCCTCATACCTGTAAGTCATCTGAGTTTGTGACAGTAAAATTAGCAGGTTTACAGTCACTGGCAGTCAATTTCACTTTCTGAGTCCTGTGAACTAGAACAGGACTGTCATCCGGGGTTTCCCAGCACTGCAAAGGACTATTTACCATTTCAGAAATCTCAAAACCCAAAAAAACCAAACAAACAAAAAAACCCAAAACAAACCCACACACACAAAAAAACCCCACACAAACAAAAAACACAAAAAACCCACCAAAAACAAAAACAACAACAAAAACATAACATTTTTTTAAAAAACATCAAATACTTTTCAATTCATACTATTTTTTTCAGATCTTTTATGGTTTAACTTCTTAGAAGAGAGGTAATTGCAATACAAGCATTCCTTACAAATGGAAAGTCAGGCACACTATGAGATTTTGATCCAGACACACCTTTCCTGTATTCTTGGGCCCAAATCATTTGACAGAAAAACTGAGCTATGTTAGTTTGATCAGTTTTTTTTTAAATTGCATCCACTTCAGTATGCATCTTGACAAGGCTTCCGCAGAATTCCTTCCCTCACTTCAACAGAAAGCAAACTGAGCTCTCCATTTAAAACAATTAATATCTGGGAGAAAAAAATCCTAAGGCAAAATCCTCAGCAATTAAGACTTACTTACATAATAAAGCCACAAAACTGCAATTATAAAATAAAGTTGAGAAAGTAAAAATACAAAACTTTCAAAGGTACTGTTAATACAGAAGAAAAATTTAATGTTGGTTTTTTTGTATCTAAAAGTCAAAAGACTTAAAGCTGCTGTAGTTGTATGTTCCCCTAATAGTTTTGCAATTATTCATCCCAAAATGAAGACTTCTACTGAAACTTCTACAAAAGAATTTCACAGATAGGTTTGACTATAAAGACATGGCTACCTGAACTCTAACAGAAAGGCAGTACATTGTTAACATTTCTGTCTTTTAAATATCATACAATAAAATTAATATTTCTCTACAGGAACGAAGTATTTATTTAGTTCCAGACAACTTGGTAACATCTCTTTCAACTATAGTTACCATTTTCAGGTACAAACTTCCAAAGCAGAAGTTGTCCAGATTTAACATTAGCATTAATTTATGTCAGGCATCCATTTCCCCAAAGACAGCATGAATCGAAAAGGAAGTACCATCTTAATTGCCACTAATCTGCCCATTTTTAATTAAATTGATCAGTAACTTATTATCTTACTCAGTTGCAGAAAGCTGTTAGCATTCAGCTTTAAGTGACAGCATATACTAGTCCTAATTTCTAATACTATCACGGTTCAAAAGTAATTTCAAACTGCTGTACCATATTTCACTCAATTCCTGTACTGCATGATATGCACATTCCATTTAAAATCTCTGTGAGGCACTCTAGAGCATACTCATAGAACCACAGAATCGTTTCGGTTGAAAAAGACCTTTAAGATTATCAAGTCCAACCATTAACCTAACACTGCCAAGTCCACCACTAAACCATGTCCCTGAGCACCACATCTACATGTTCAATACATGAAGACTACAAATATCTTTAGCTGAAGTTTTAGAGGGTAGTCTAGACATTTGATCAATAAAATTAAACATGTTTATTTACTTTTTTAAAATAGCAATTCATATGCTTTTCTGAACATTGTATTCATTTAGTACTGTGCACTGCAGTCATCAACACAACTGGAATAGACATAGCACATTCACTCAAATGACGTAAAAAACCTCTGGAGTCAATGGGGGTGTTCTATTTATTTCCATGAGATCTGATTTAATTCCAATGGCAAATGATGTACTACATGAAATATTTTGGAAGAGAACAGAGAATAAATTCCAAGGCTTTTAGGAAACGCACTCATTAGTTCCCTTTAATCGGCTTTATAGCTAAAAAAGATTGATATGTGTTATTGTTATCATTTGATATATTAGAATACAGTTACAGGGTCATCAAAATCAAAAATATCATTGTAAAATAGTCTGCAATACTTTGTGAATGATCTGCAACATACAAACAACCAACAGATTCCAGTTTACAGAGCATAACTGTACACAAATGGAAGTGTCTAGACATTACTTTCCACACATTGATAAATGGACAAAACCCAGAAGACCTCTCATTACAGTAATCAAGCAATGCATTATTTCAAGTATGAGACTACATTTTACTTACAGATACTTTTCATAATTATATTTTTCTAGTATATGCCAAGCACCTGTTACAGGTAATTTTATTAAATAGGAACAAGGTTTTGATTTGAAATGCTGATTAACAAGTCTGATTTACATTGGAGAAAAAAGGAATAAAGTTATGCATAAATGTACAGTGGCAGGAAAAACAGAGGAATAGAAATAAAACTTGTAAAAGTGTTCAATTTTTTTTCTTAAATCTTTCCTTAAATACTTAAGTGGATCATTTACCTAAATTCATAAGTGAGTTAAGCAATATAATTGTGCACAACTATTTAATTCTTTTCATTTGGCATACCTTAACAAGTTTCATGAGGTGGTAAAGGTCTTCAACCTCATCTTCCTGACACGTGGTATACACTCTTCCAGTATTTACACTGGTACCCTTTATGAAGCCACGATAGAGAGGCAAATCCAGTGCATCTGCATATAGGTCAATGGCATGGTGTCCTACCGTCTGATACATATAGCTGTCCAATTCATCAGTCTGTCCTGCCACAATTAAGAAACAATCATATTAGGTACATTATTTCATCCATTATAGATAGTCACAGTACCACAAAGCACTGAGAAAATTTAGATGCTAATACTTTTTCAGTTCACAAACAGATGTTTGGTGGCAATAACTCTATAAACATGGAAAGAAAAATACATTTATTTCTTCACCCAATAGACATATGGAGAGGAAGACACCTGTCACAAATATGGTGCTTATTTTGAAATGGTGGCGTCTATTTCTTCTTTAGTATTCCTCCCTTCCTCATCCAAAAACCTCGTAATGGTCCAATTATACTCCTATTTATAAAGTAATTTTAATAGGAATACAGTTCAGAGGCACACACGCAGATACATTTCAACATACTCAGAGCAAGAAATTTGGTATGTACGGCAACACTGAAAATAAGTAGTAGGTTGTCAAAATTTCCAAAAACTTTGCTGTTAAAATTCTTATCATGGTCATCAAGAATGAAGATTGTTTCTTCTAAGTAGAATAAAAGTCGACTGCTACAATGTTTTGGCGTTAAAGAAAATCTGTTGTAATATCCAGGCCCTTTCTACCTTCACTGGTTTTAAAAATTAAGCTCAAAATAAAATCAACTCTTTGACAATACTTCCTTAACCAGGAGAAAAATGTAGCTGCCTTTTCTTACAAGCAGTTTGTAGCTAGCAGACAAGAAAAAACAAACAAAACCAAAAACCCAAACAAAACACAAACAGCTAAAATGTAAACATCATGGATTAGAATTAAATCTCAAACTATATGATAAGCTGTTTATATATAAAATCGTTCAGATAATTTTTCAAACGGATTGATAAAGCAATACATATTATTGGTGAAATCTCCACTTTGCTTATTAAAAGCTAGCACAGTTCACTATTATAATGCTAATTTGTCAACTGGAAGTTCTCTTAAATTACAAACACATCAAGCATCTCTACTGTATACCTACATAGCAAATCTTGCAAAGAAAAAGGTCTGTAATATTGATCAAGATAACTAATTTGTGATGTAACAAGTAGGTCATGTCACATTTGTTGCTATACAACAGAGAAGCTTTTGCTCAAAATAGGCAAATCCAAACCCATGATGAAAACTAACCAACCTAGACCAGAAGAGTCGATTTAAAAGAAAGCTCAAGTGTTTTTCAACATACATGAATATGACAACTGATATTCAGTTCAGAATACACAGTTTCTTTATTAATTGAGACTCTCCAGGCAACAGTGGTACAAGATAAAACAAAATGAATGGCATAGAATCTGCTATAGCCTGAAGCACCTCAATTAACTATCCAACTACACACTTAAAGAGAGCGTTTTATGATTATAATGACAATAGTATACATTTCTGATGTGGATAAATTAGTTTAAAGACAACATATTTCAAGAAGATTAGAGATGATAATGACCTAGCTACCCCAAAATAAATTGTTCCTGTACATCCTAGCATTTGCTGTCCATGACTCACTTGTGATGGCTGCGCCCTTTTTCCTTCTTCCTTTTCTGTGCATCTTCCTACCACACAATTATCAGATATCGTAATTATTTCTTTAATATATGTTGAACAGTTATCCTATGTTAACATACTTTAACATTCTCTCCTCTTCGATATGCAAAACTATATAAAAACACATAAAGGAACTTCATTCAAGTGCAGCTCTGCCTCCATTGTTTCGAATATAAAAAGAAAATCTCCTATAAGAAATATGGCTTTCATACCTGTGTTTTCAGCAGGCCTTAAATTGGCAAGAGCAACAATTTGATGCCCAGCAGCAACACACTGCATCATATTATAACAGCTGTCCTTCCCACCACTGTAAGAAAAATAAGAGGCAATTAAAAGTACTGATAAAAGTTTTAGTCCCTTATGACTTTTGCCTAACTGCTTAAAAATTAGTATCATCAAAGCTAATTATAAAGTTTTGAAATGAAAAAAGTTGAAAAATATTAACAGTAGGAAAAGAAGGATTTCACTATATATTTACTATATATGTACAGTGCCTACACACTATATCCATAAAGCACATATATCATTCTGTATCTTACTAATCTGAGAGTTTCCATGAAGAACAGCCACTTGCACTGGCATGTTCCCTTTCGTATTTATTACAGGGCAGTAGGTTCAGTTGACATTGCATTGAACACACAACTCTCACTGCATATAACTGCAAATAAAAAGAATTACTGCTGATAAAAAAAAACCAAAACCAACAAAAAACAAACAAAAACACACACAAAAAGAAAAAAAAAATCAAACACAATAATGTTCTTCTCTGAGGCCAAGAGATGATACTCCCAACACCAAGAATACAATTAATCTTGACATTCATTCAAGATCTACTGGAACTTTTTCCACTATCAGTGAGGAAAGAATCTGTAACTGAAATATGGTATTTTTCCTGGGCTTTCAAAATAAATACTACAGTCTAATAATAAAAATAAGAGTGTTCTAAAATCCACACTGCTCACAAAATCCACTGACTCACAGCCTTCAAACTACAACTGCAGGTGGAGGTTCTGTGTGCTTTAAATGCCAAGGCACAAAACACAGTCCACAGCAGGAACTCGAACAGATTTAGACCAGCCCTGTAAAACTGCATCTTTGCTTAGAGTCACTGAGCCATGGACAGGAGAACAGATAGTATAAGCAGTTCTTGCTATAAGAGACTGTCAGTTTCCTTCTGACCATACTATTTCTAACAAACCTCTTCACCATTTCCAGTGTGAAGTTCCCACTTCTAACTAGCCCTCTATGCAAGAGCTTGGAAATGCATTACAGGAATGTAACCATAATAGGTATTCCCATCAATTGCTGCTTCTATCCATGCTAAAATTCTGTAAGGTGACTTTAATTTGATGTATAACTCAAATCTAAAGTAGAAATAAATAACATGATCCTTTCATACTTAACAGATTTTTGTAAAGCAGTTGCTTATGTTTTAGTGCTATAAGATTCCATCTCTAGCTGACATTATTCTCATGCATACCCACAACTTTCTTCTAACCTATATATAGACAAAAAATAAATTTAAAAATCATGCTCATTAAATCTGGATACTGTGCTTGATAGCTTGAAAACATAGATAGTATTCACTTCATAATGTGAATTTTTGAGGCTTAACAAAATCATAATGAGACAAAGACTCTTTTCTTTCTGAATTACTTGATTCTAAAACACAAAAGCCTCCCACTAGTTCTGATTTCAACTCCAAACACAGCTTCAGAAAAAGTATTATATGATAATAGATAACTGCCTATGCTGTTTATAGCATTTCAATATTACTTTTTTTTTTTATCAAAAATTAGAAGGGTGCTAGAATAAATCTATTGCTTTTTTAATTAATTCATTTTTTTAAGAGACATGTTAAGACGATGCTACATAAAGATTTACCACATTTGACCATCAATTTGATCGAAATTTGTAGAGTGCTCACAGGATCACATGCTGCTGTACTGTTATTTATTTTCTGTATTAATGTTATCATGGCCCTAAAAAGCTATCTGTACAAAGAAACAAAACAAAATAGTTCCTACCTACAAGGCCTTCTAATGTAGCTGTAAAATATATATGATGGTTAAGACCAATAAAGCCCGACAGCCCATGCTGTGGGAGGAAGGTGGACTTGGCACAGTCCCAGCCCAACTAGAACCTAATAGATTGTAACAAAAAAAAAAAAAAAACCCCAACCAAAAAAAACCACACCAAACTTGTAAAGCTTTAAGAGAGATGAAGGCAGGTACTGAGGTGGACTAAGGACTCCTCTCAATTCTCATCACAGAAAAAAAAAAAATAAAAAAAAATCATGAGGCCTTTTTGTAGAAACCTGTACAAAGTCAGGCTGCAGTCAGGGTTAGTTTGGACAATGTTGTATGTATGCTAACAGGTAAGCTTATAAACAAATCTTTATGGTAACCATAAAGATACAGGTCTATAAAAGACTTCTGAGCAAAATTCCTTTCTATTTACAGGTGTAACCATTTACAGTGAAGAAAACCCTATAAGAATTAAAGAGTTGAAAAACATATTTCAGGTAGAAGACTAGCTTCAGAATGTCTATGATTTAACACAAAATACAGGGTTTACCCCATAAATACCACCTTAAAGCAAGACTATCATCTTTAAGTGTGGCCAACATTTTAGGAGAAAAAGCAACAGGTTAAAGTTGGTTTATATATAATCCTGACCTTTTCAAAAGTACGAAGCACTTTTCAAATACTTTTTTTCCCCCTTCTGATCTTTGAGGCTAGCTGTGTTACAAAGATTTCAGACACTTTGATGTCTCTTTAAAACTCCTCTTAAAACTATTACTGAAACTAAATCCACCCTTGTAAAATTGCCCATTTAAATAGCAACCGTGTTAGAAAACTGGCTTTAGGATTTTATTTCATCCTGCCTTTTAACACATTCCTCTGCTTAAAGAGTATCAAAATAAACAAACCTGGAAGACAAAACAAGAAAAAGCACCAAAGATGATTTTTTCTACTCTGTACCTAAGTAAATCTTGAAAAACACAGACAACATTTGCTATGTTTTTTTCCCCTCTTTGGATGATGTTTGGAATTATTTGCAACAGTTGTGGCCAAACCCCAATTTAATCAAGGTTTGATATTAGATACTGCCTGCAGGAATTTAAAATATTAAATGTTAAGACTTCAGTAAAGAGATACTACACCTAAAAATAAAAACACACTTACATCCACACAGTCCTTTTCCATTTACATGTTCCCTAGCTTGTTTTCTCATTATTTTTCAAGAAATGAACACACCTGTTCTTGCTAGAAAATGTTAATTTCTTTCAAAAAAATTTTTTTAAAAAAGCCATTTACAGTACAAGTGCAGCGGAAACTGATAAAAAGTGTCAGGAGCGTGGTGGCAACAAATACAGCAGCCCCTGATAGGCAAAGCTGTGTCCAACTACAACTATTTAAACGAGCGAGCATCATCCTTTTTTAAAAATCAGCAAAATGAAATCTCCCTCAAAAGACACATTAGAAAAATCTATCATTAATATTGAGAAAATTTATCCTCAGAACTTAAAATGTTTGGAAATGACCTCGGAATTCAACAGCAAATGAGCAGAACTCCCCCTAACCGCGGGGCACTCAGCAGAACCCGGCACTCCCGGGGACGCAGCGGCGGCTCCGGCCCAGGCTCCCCAGGCAGCCCGACCGCCTCGCGCTGGACGCGGGGGGTAATTCGGTACCGCGGATAACAAGGAGCAGGCGACCAGGGAAAATAATTTGGGTTGTTGCTGTTTATTGGTTGCTGGCTTGGGTTGTTTGCTCCTTTTTTTTTTTCTTTTTTCCTTTTTTTTTTTTTTTTTTAAAACAGACACTAGTAGTTCAGGTGCGCCCTGGGAATAAGGGACGAGTAGAAGAAACGCCGTTACAGCTTCACGCTCCACACAGGCAAGGAACGGCTCCGCCTCACCCCGGCACTTAAAAGCAGCCAGCGAAGGGCAGCAAGCAGAGATAGGCAGTCGGCTGAGCGCAAAGACGCCACCGGAGCTCGACAGCTTCGCAAAGCGGGGGGAGGCGGCAGGAAACGCATGGGCAGGAAGGGCCGGGGCAAGAGCGTCTGCCAGGCGGCTCTGGGTATACCGCGCCTCCCAGGCTGCTCCCGAGCGAGTTGGACGGACGGACGGGCGAGCGAGTTCGACCTCTCTCCGCACCCTCCCTCCGCCTGCGAGACGCCCCTCGCTCGCCCACATGGGTGCTCCCTCAGCCCGTTACCTGATTAAAGCCACTACTCTCATGTTGCTCACGGGCCCGAGGGGCGGTAACGCTAACAGGGAGGTGCGTGACAGCAGCGAAATGCAGCAGGCAAGGAGCCCGGCCCTCCCGGCCACGCTGGGCCGTGCACGCTGCCGGCACTCCGTTGCTACCGCTACCGCTTGGCCGCCTCCCCTCTGTGGACCCTCCTCCCGGGGCAGGCTGGGAGACTGCCTGAGCAACCGGGCGGCACAGCTGGTAGCCGCTTCTCGCTGCTCGGTAGACACACCGTGCCTTTGCCGCCGCCACGCTGCCTCTGCGGTGGCCCTGGCTGCCTACCGGGGCGGCGGAACCCCGGTGCAGCCCAGCTGAGGGCGGGGTGGAGGCAGCGCCCGGGACGCCTACGGAGGGCAGGGCGCCCGGGCTTGTAGGCCCGGGCGGACCGCCTGCTGCCGGCGCTGACTGTGTGAGGCAGGCGGGAGCGCCCCGACGTTCCTGTTGCCTCCCGCCGCCTTCCTTTTTGTCTGCTGCGAATAGCAACCGATCTGTTCTGAACCACTGCTCTCTAGGGGAGTGGGGCCCATAGAGTGAGGTGGCCGGTCAGTCCCCCTTCCCTGCCGGGTGGACTGCGGGGCACAGTCAGAGCTCCGCTTCACCGCAGCCCGAGGAAGTGAGGCCAAGAGGGCCCCCAGTGAGGGGAGGAAATGCTGCGGGGCTTCAAAACTCGGCGCGGGCCAGTCGGAATCGCTGCTGCGGGAGCCGGAGCCCGGAGTGGCTGCTCCCAGCCGCCCTGGGAAGCTGCTCGAGGAAACCGGGCGGCGCCGAGTGTTCTCCGGGTGCGGGGCGGTGAGCGAGAGAACGGCGCTTCCCTGGCCTCTCCCTTAGACTTCCGAGGGGAGTCATTCCGAGTCGGCGCAGTGTCCCCCAGCAGCCCGCGTCGAGGGGCCGGAGCCCGGGACGAGCAATAAGGAAAACCGGCTGCTGCTCTTAAGGCCTCCGCACTCGCCTGTGAACACAAAATAGCCACCTGCACCCTCAGTTTCAACTATGCAGACAAAAAAAATAAGTCTTGTCATGTGATTCCCGCTTTGGGCCAATTTTCTGAGCAGTCCTGCTGTTGCACATACAACAAGCACCACTATAGGTTTGCAGGCTGAATCAACAGCAAGCATACCCAGTTGCCTAGTCTCTGAATCCAAACATGTTTTTTCTCCCCAGTCACAAAGTAACCTGTGGGTTAGTTCTGCCAATGAAATTATCTTGCTAGACTAACTTTGCCTTGCACCACCAGATGAAACCATTGCTGGCAATATCACGTCAGTGTTTCAAGTAGCACTCTGAGGCCACCCTGGGTCTTCACACTTTGATTCAAAGGGCCTGTGGGTCCAAACCAGGGACAAGAAACCACTGGCGTGCTGCTGTTGGTTGCTCACCCTTGCTGGAGCCTAGTGTGCAGGGTCAGTGGGGATGAGCACAGTACTTTGTGGTCAGCTTCTGTGCTGCCCCACTCGGTATTTCACCTGTGGTGCCACCACTGCTGCCTCCAATCCAACCTGTAAATTAGCAGTGACCAGGAACCAATTTGTGGTTCCTATTGAATTTAGTTGCAGCAACTGGTGCAGCTAACATAAAAGGCTTTGTTCCTCAGGACTGGGATGAAGGGTATGCTTTATGCATTGTGAGTGCCAACCTATCAGTCCCCTGTAACATGATATTATACAACGTAGTAATCGGGCTCTGCACAAGCCTCAGAATAACAAGTTCCTTGCACACAAATTGTTGAGTCTGAAGTTCCCAGGAAGAGAAAAGATGGAAGAAAATACAGAAGAAAATATTCTAAGAAAAAAGCCTTTTGTTTATAGCAATGAATGTGCCAAAATAAAAGTAATGTGAGACAAATATACAAGATTTTTTTATGTACAGCTCATGAAACAGTTTTGGAAGAGCACTTTTTTTTCCAGTTGATTTGAGTCTGCATGTGATTTGTACAGTAAGTAACTGGAACTTGTAAAAGAGAAGTGGATGATTATGGGCAGATATGAAGGCGATGATGCCTTCCTAAATACACTTTTGAAAAGTTAAGAAGTGACAACCAGTATAAAACTTATTTGATAAGTAGTTGTGAAGTAATCACAATATGGATTTTTCTGCATAGGAATAATTACCAAAAGTACAATTTTTTTTAAAAAAATAAATCTTCAGTTCTTGCTTTGGCCAGCACAGGCCAGCAGTTACGAGGCAAAATATTTGACTTACATTGGGATTACTTAAAGGACAGTTGGATTTCCTTCTAGCTGAGTGAGGATGACTTAATGTGTAGTTCTTAGAAAGCTTTTTCTGTTCTTCAAAGCATTTTAGGTAATCTGAAAGAGGGTTACTTAGATGTGAAATTCTGGTAAAAGGGCAGGAATTTTGCTAGGGATCTGAGGCTTTTTTTTTTTTTTTTTTTTTGTCTCGGAAAGGTAATGGAGGCCTGTTCTGAATTAAAACTGTAAATCCAGTGTACTCAGAGATTTAAGCAGAGAGTACTAAATTGAATGAAACAGTATTGCATACTACACAAACTGGTAGAAAATAACCACACCGAGGAACTGTAAAAAACACAGAAAAAAAGTATTCAATTTATTAAAAAAAAAAAGGTATTTTATCATACGTCAACTCTATTTTTTCCAGATTTGAATGAAATATTTTTAATTTTTATTATTGCAGTAAATACTTCAGCTAGTAGTTGTGAGCACTTAAAAGATGCTCATTTACAATACTTAGCAATGATACATGAAAAGTCTAAAAATCATGTATGTAAATTATTCTGCTGCTTTGGAAAATGGAGAGGTCATAAAAGCAGTCGCTTTAATCACGCAGCTTTTTAACAGAGGCTTGTAAAGCTCATTTCTAAGCAGCATTGTTAGAAGATCTGAAAAAGAGAATAATTCTGAAGTCCCCTATTTTCTCAAAGGTGTGTTATTATTAATCTGTTCTGATACAATGTTGCTGTTTTTTCAGCAGATGGTTCCACTGCGTTCGGTTTTACAGCTTTCAAAAAACAAATTTCCACTTACAAGTCACTGGTTTGAAGTAGAAGTTACATAAGACACTGCAGGACCAAAGTCTGCTTCATTTGCTAGCGAAACTGGAATTTTTACTTCCATCTGATGAAGACATCAGTAGTTATTTGCACAAACAAAAAAAGTGGGATTTGGCTCCCAGAATTTGTGAAGTATGTCAAAATTGAATTAGTAAAACGGGGCTTCGAATCAAATCTGTATTTTACCCAAAAAGATGCTGTTTTCAAATTACTTGGAATCTATTCAGTGAGAAAATCTGTTCACTCTCACTCACCTGATGAAATAGCTCTGGTGTAGTGTCACTGCTCTTAAAAGGTTCTGCCATACGACAGTGGACGAAAGACACTGGCATCATCTCTCAAGCTGATTGCCCCAAGACATTCTGCTATAGTGCTGCAGCAGCTGAAACAATAAAATTCACCAAAGCTGCCTTTCTTCTCAGGGTAGTATTGGCTACTTTGTACAGAAAGCTAGCAATGGCTCAACGCTTCTTTCTCACCCTTTTCTGCCAAGAAAGTTGAAAATAATTATAATGAATTAATATAACTGGAGGAACCTGTCAAAGGATTAAAAAACGCAATGCAGTATCCCTAACGATCTGGAATAGTTAATTAAGTTCTCTTACAAATGAGTTCCAAAAATAACTTACTTTCAGTAAGTTATTCTGAGAAACAGTCACTTTAGCATACCTGAGCTGCAGTGCCTATTAGAAAAGGGCCAATTATCCAGTGACTGGCAGTTAAAGGTGAACTAATGAAGTTCGTAATTAAAAGATTTTCTATTATAATCACCAGTAAGTAACAGAATACTGCATATATAAAGCACACATAATGTTAGAAGAATATTTCCATTTTGAAACAAAGATTTTGAAATTTGTCTCGTCCTTTGCTTACCGTACCAAGTCCGAAATGGGAATGTTATGGTTTTCATGGGTGTAGCTGGCAACGTGCCACTATTGCCCCTCATTAGGGTGTTCTGCTCTGACTCTCCTGCAGTCAGAGGTGCTTCCCTCATCTAACAGGTGGCAGAATTTTCACCACTGTTAATGGCCAAAGCTGTTTATGCAATACAGAAAAGTGATTTGAGATTTTACAGGAGGATACTTCTGTCTTTTGACCTAAGAAACTGTCTGAAAAGTTCCTTTAGCTGCCTGTCATTGACAACCTCCCTGAATTTTCAATTACTTAACTGAAACCAGGATATTATCAACACTTCCATGAGATGTACTGGAATTAATTTTTGGGAAATAAATGGTTTGGAAGCATGAGATACTAACATACTACTAAACTCTGAATGAAGAGTATTTCTCAGAAGGCCTATCTCCCCATCTGGGCATAGAAGGACTTAAGGTTGTTCTGTCTACATTTCAAACTTGCCAGATAAAGAAAGCTTTGTTCTGAATGCCGATAACCATGCTAACAGCGCATTATGCTAATGATAAAACAGCCTACTAAGATTAGCTCAAACACCTTGTCACACTGTTCACCTCTTTTCAGACAGAAATAGGCACACAGTGAGTTCAGGTCAGTCTCCAGCCATTCAGACAGATATGTCCCCGGTGATCAATGCTGTATGTGAAGGATGATTTACTGGGCATATGGGCTTCTTGCTCCTAAATGCTCCATATAAACACTTCTAAAAATTATACAGCTAATCCTATAGTTCCTAGTTCTGATAAGACAAGGATTGTAATTTTTATAGGTGATTTGACTTGTTTCTGCAGAACTATGAAATCCAGCAACTTTCCTTTGTCATCTGTGTAGCATTCAAGAAGACTCTCAAACCCTAACCACTGCAACAGAAACAGAATTTAGCCCAAGATAGATTTATATATGGTCTTACCTCATAGGTAATGGTCCTTATATGATGCCAGGTTTTCTAAGCTTTTGATGAACTTAATGTTCATTAATCAATCTACCAATCTTTAGTGAGTCAAAAGTATAAAATTAACCTTATAAAGTCATGCCTCCATCAGAATGACCAGTCTCTTTCCATTTCCAGCAGGCGCTAGCACACTCACTGGCAACTGAACAGTTTTTTCTCCTGACTAGATCTGTTTTCAGTGTTTGAAATTTTTACTTTATTAGTAAAAGCACTAACATTAATTACAACCAAGAGAAACTGCCGTGACTGGCAAAATGCCTCATTTACCTTTTTTTTTTCTGTTTAGCTTAATCCATGGGATTTTAATGTAGTTTCTATGCTACATATATTTATTTTGATTGCAATGGAAAAGTTAAGTGTGGATGTTGTATTTACAGGTTACAGAACTTTATATCCCTCTGCCTTTTTCTCATTTATAAAGAAAAAAAAATTATGTACTAGAAATAGACATTTCCATTTTTAATTTAAATACAAAACAAAAGTAAGAGTTATTCTAATGTTACATTGAAACAATTGTAGATCAGAGATGAGTTTATTGTAAAGAAGTACAAGATTCAAAACCAAGTCTCTATAATCTAACGATACAGGTTTCTTTTGAAGCTATATTAACTGCCAATGAAGACTCTGAAGATAGAAATTTTGGTGCATTTCTATATGTTAGAGACTATGATCTCCTATTAACCATTCTAGAGGAGAAGAAAAAGATCTTTTAGACTCAATAATCCTTATAATGCTTTCATCATCCAACAACTTTGAATCTAAAGCTATAGGCTTTAATTTATTGGGAGTTAGCCATCTATCTGATAGCTACAAAACACCCAGGGAAGATATGGTCATGGATAATAACCCATGAGAACAAAGAGAAATTAGCTATGTAGTTAATGAGGTTAAGCTACAGTATCTTCTCCATCATCATAAGCTAAACCACTGGGATCTTGTAGGCAGAAATGACTGGGATATTTTTACAGGAGCGCAGAAATTTAGAGAAACAGCTTTCAAAGAAAAGAGTCAGAAAATTGATATGGTGCAATGAAAATCTAAAAATGAACTATAGTGTCTTTTTGTGGTGGTATATAATTTGG
Organism: Ceryle rudis; assembly: GCA_033439905.1. NCBI lineage: Eukaryota > Metazoa > Chordata > Aves > Coraciiformes > Cerylidae > Ceryle > Ceryle rudis. The sequence goes on from JAAGNO010027506.1 coordinate 70,077, forward strand.
GATCATTACTCACTAAATGGTTCTGCGTTTTGTCACTGATTAAGAACATTTGAGTGGGTTAAAGCTGCTGAAGTTTCAGGGGAAGAAGCAAACAGTAGATTTTTTGGCCCATTTGTTTCACCTCAAAAATCTTCCCATACCGTAAAACATTTGTAACATAGCTTAATAAAAATAATTGTAATAATTGTAATAAAAAGGTCTGTTTTCTCTCCGTTCCACTGTTCCTATTCTGTTTAATTTTGCCAGTATAAATATTGCTAATAACTTTAACAATCAAAACTGGTTTTAACTGTTTCACATTGAGTAGTCTTTTTATCTCATAGTCAGATTTTTAAAGAGAGAATTAATCTACTAAGTATGGAGCTGTTTTGACCTAATTGGCAAAGTAGTGAGTTAATTTTGAGCGATACAGAGAAAGCATTTTATCACCACAAAGAAGCAACAAATCAATTGTAACTTTTCAATCTCACATTGAACTTTATTACATCATGTGTAGTATAAACCACTGACATAATCCGCCTCTGATTTTGAGACCACAAGGAAGGGTGGCTGTGACAGTGGCCTTTGAAATAACATTGAAGCTTCAGATCCCATGTCAACATCATGTTCTAATCAGTGCAGTCTTTTTTGTTGCAGGGTCTTCCACCTTATAATTGACCCTGACATATGCTAGTCACTCTACCCCTTGGCTTTAGACATATAATTCCTGTCATGGTCTATTACTAGGTGATAGAGCCTGCAACCATAGGGACCACTGCTTAAAATCATCCTGCACAGTAAGCCCTGAAGTGACCAAATTCAAATATAACTGGAGGGGAAGAGAGGATCTAGTCTTTGATAAAACTAATATTCTTTTCACTTCTATATAGAAAAATGTCAATTTCCATCATCCTATATATTACTGAGACAAATGGTGACAGTGCTATTTCTGAAACAGGTTAAGAAAAAGTACAAAAGCCTTTACCAAACTCGACATACTCTGAAATGAGGAAATTGTCTGTACGAGCATACAGTATGCATAAAAATTAGATTACACTACATTTGAAAGGCAGATGAGAGTTTAAGAGTGACAAGTGGGCAAGTGCTAAAAATAAGGGCATGTTACTTCCCTTCCAATGCTGCTTTGTCTGTACGCTTTCTTTGATGTTGCTTAAGCTTTGAAGTAAAGAAATACTTTACAAGAGTCTGAAAGATACTTCTGATTAGTATATTGATAAGAACTGGTTTTGAACAAAAAGATCTCTTCTAGTTGTTCCATTGGTTCTACAATGCCTGAGAAAATGGGCAAAGAGAAAAACCAGGACGCCTGCTCCCCAGCCTTAGTGTAACCATTATGATTTTCAAAAAACACAGTTTTGCAGTCACTGTATTACTGCAGTAACATTACAGAATACAACTTCAGGAATAAGATCTGAGACAAGAGGAGAAGTTTACCATCCATCTGAAGAGATTTACTTGGAAGCCTAGGTTGTGAACCATGGATTCATTTCACAGATTCTCTGTCTGTAGTCACCTATGCCCTTAACCCAGCCATCCCTGATTTTTGCTGCGTGGACATTAATTTCAATTTGCTAGTTGCCATTGCTTGGTTTGGGTTGTTTATGTGGGTTTTAGTTTTGGTTTTTTTTTTTTTGATTGGTTGGGTTGATTGGTTTTTTGTAAAATCTGAAGGGAATATTAATGCTCTGTAGTCCTTTCAGTCACAAATTATCATCTACAGGCATCTTCCACTGATTTATTTCACTGTTGACAATTTACTCAATCCTCATCCTTTTGCACCTAAGCAACCCAGCTCAGAAATAATCCTTAAAAGGTCTTTGCAAATCTGCTGAATTTTACAAGATATTCTGTTAAATATGATTTGGTGATATCTTTATTACATATCTTAACGTGAATAGACAATGCTCTAATAAACTTTCATCCAATTGTCTGTCTTTTAAAATCCCATCTATACCATTTGTCTTAATGATGTATACATAGCATAGCAATCTCAATAAATACTAAGCACATACAATGCAAATGCTTTTAATTTAAAACATACCACTGATTAATGATGGAGTATCCTGAAATTGTTGTACATATTCTATATTTCAATTGTAGAGTTGCCTTAAGACTTGAACACCTTCCTGCTGAAGTACACAGTCCTGCATGTATCTTGGAGCTGTTAATCCAGCAACTCCTGTTACTGTGTGCAGTATCCAAACAAGTCAACTTTGGAAACTACTGATTTAGCTACATATGGGTGATTTAACGAGAATGTGTAACCCAGCTCAGGCGTTTGCAAGACAAAACCTTAGAGTTACTGAACCTATCAATACATGCAAATACCACATTTCCCACACCTTCATAATAATAATAATAATAAAAGTGCTGTTCCTAACATACATGCTTTTTACCTACCCTGCACATATCACATGACATCCTACACATTATTTCACAGAAGGGTAAATTCAGCTTTCAGCAGTCTGCAGTCTGTGAAGCAAGAAGAATAACTCCTGGCTGGTTTATGGTTTAAAGCATGATTGAATATACCAACAGGGCTCTGTGAAGTACTCATTTCAATATATATGCTGTATTTTTAAAATATTTCATCTCTGTACAGCTCTCATCCTCTAAATAAGTGGAGCATTTCTATTGCACTTCAGAAGCAGAGGCAGTAGAGCCCAAAAATACTGAGAGTGCACCAGTGATCTGAATCTTGGAATTTTATTCTTTGGTCAATAACTTGTTGATCGTTACATGTTCTTTCATGTGACTTCAGCTGCTTTTTGTTTCAGTTTGTCTGTAAAGTGGGCATAGCTATACTGTGCAGAGTATTTTGAGATTTATAGGGGATTAAAACTGTTTAAGTTACAAAACATCATTGTAATAAGTATAAAAAAAAAAGTCTTTTCAGAAACCTTTTAACTCAGTTGTTCCAAAGATCAGCCTCTAACATTTAGAATATGTCATTTAAGGTAAATACATTGTGTCTGATCAATAAGATTATTTATAGTCTTATAAATTTATAAGACTAGTCTATTTTTAATGTTTGTGTGCAGGTTCTTCTGTGGAAGTATGCAGGGACATCACAAGTATTGTCTAAATCTCACCACGGCAACTGATTTTTCTGTGCACTATCAATAACATATTTGCAGAACTACCAGATGGGGAGAGAAACTGCAGAGAGAAAATAATAGTCAGGTTTGTAGTACAACAAGAAAAAGGATAAGACATTAGGTATGTGGTTTTAAAAGCATATTTTTACTAACTTTAGACATTTAGCAAACTTCTTAAATAGAAGTTTTGCATTAATCTCTCTGCAAGAATGACAAAAGAGAAAGGTGAAAAAACCCCATGTAGCTAAAGCTGACACAAATCCTAACCAAATATAATTAATATGGAATATAAAAATGATAAAATATTTGGATGATAAATCTCATGGCAGTATGAGAGTCAGAAGGTTACTATGAGCTTTGCAGTAAAGATATCTAATAGAGTATATCCAGTCTCTCCTTCTTCCATTATGGAGAAGATTGGTAAAAAAGCAGAGCTTTGAAAAATTTGATTCTCCCAGGCTCCTGCATACACAACAGCATTAAAAACAAACATTTAAAGACAGCAAACTTGCAAATCCTCCGTTCATTTTTTAACCCATTTTCAGGCAGCATTAGATCAACAACAGAAATAATTGCTGTCAGTTTGTACTTTTTGACCAATAATTCTCTGTATTTCCTGCAAGAAACTTGAGTGATGCAAATGACCTTATTTTTACAGCATGCTTTTATTAAATAGTTTATTATTTTGGCAGACTAATAAAGATTTTGGTATTTGCTTTTATTTGCACTAATATTACCACCACATAAAAAAGGATTTTATGTTCTTTTTGAGGAACAAGGAGGATAAAAGTGTTGATGGATAGTGCAACTAAGGCATCAGCAATGAGCTGGAAATGAGACACATAAATATGAAAGCAGAGCTAGGAAAATAGAACTGCACCCTTGGCCTTTCTTAAAAGAACATGCACACGCCATGGTTCATTCATACAGTTACAGAAACTCCTTTTGTTTTCAGTGAGTTTGTGAAAATATGCAAAGACTAAAATATTACTAAGATTCTCAGTTGTGTGACATATTTCTATGGTTAATATGGTTGTGAAATGTTTCTAAACATTAAGAAAAATGACTGGTGATAATGATGATGATTTTCTAGAGGTGTGTATTTTATTTGAGGTATAAATTTGTCCCTTTTTCTATCTATGTCTCAGCCAAAGGTGGTGAAATAATATCGGTTTTCAGTTTTCCCTTTTTTGCCCCTAAATAGACCTAATTCTCTAAAGATCAAAGAGCAGAGACCTCATAGCTACGTTAGACAATCACACACAAATTTTAAAAACAAAATTACCAGTCCTCTAATCAAAAAAAAAGCCTAGATGGCATGCAATAGCATTAAAGTTATTTTAACTTGAATGGGGAGTTTAATTTCAGATTGAAAACATTGTGACTACAGTATTCATTCTGTAATAATCTGAGCTGCTTGACAACTGGTAATGTTGGATGCTAAGGGTATTCAGCCGTGCATGAGTTGCTCAGCACCTATTGTAATCTGAACCTTAATTCCTTAAGGTAAGAAACATATTTATTATAACAAATAACTGGATATGCCTTAGAAATAACAATATTCACTTGATTGAGGGTACTTAAGATCTGAATTTTACATACAGTCACCGCTCAGAAAGACATCTGATGCACAAAAATATGAACAGAGCTGATACCACATGAAAAAAGGTAAATGAGCAAACAAAACTTCGCCTCACTGGAAATTTATATGTTCCACTTGCCATTTCTAAAAGGCAGTCAATAAGTAGGAATCATGAAGTATAAGTTTCATAGGAGAATAAATATAACAATTAATTACATGTCAAGGCTTAAGAATCAAAAAACTGCTTATGCCCATTGCCAGTCATTCACTCCCTGTCAGTAGTAGTTCACATCTTTCCTGGGATGGCATCCAACCACAGTGGCATCTAAAATATAGCAGGCTATATTGTTACAGTTGGAGGTGAAATTGAAAGTTGCACCAAACAGAAGTGACAAATTCACATTGCTCAGTGTTGCCTAGCAATAAGAGATGAGTTTATTATGAACACGTTCTATCCATCGCAAAGGGGCTTTGTATTCACACCAAAATACCACTACTCTTACAGGCAAAAGGGGCAAAAATAGAGTGGGCAGAAGGAGGAAACAGTTGTAGTAGTTGTAAGCACATTCTGTATTTCAAGATTCCTTTCTGTCTCTTGAACAGCTCAGGAAGAGGCAGCACCTGCACCTAGCTGAACCCTCGATATTGGCCAGGTAGCTTGTTACCGATCTTAGCCATCCTTTTGAATGCCCTTAGTAGTGCCATTTCATTATCAATGTGCTTGTAGCTCAAAAACTTCAAATACATAAAATCTTTACTGAATACACTCAAGAACTGCTCTGTAGGTGTTTTGACTGTGCAGAGCTTTCCGTTTGCTTCAGCTTTTTTTTTTTTTTTTTTTGTGTTTTGTTTGTTTGTGGGGTTTTTTGGTGGTTTTTTTTAGGGAAAAGGACAAGACTTCAGAGAGCTTTTCCCTCCTCATACATCTTGCTATTTTCCTTTTTAACCACTATTTACATAGGAGAACATTTCTTTCCATCTTGGACATTGGAGTATGTCTCTGAAGGTATTAAGCACTTAACTGTTCAGAGAAACAGAATTTTCAGGAAATATTTAGGTATTCTTGAAGACCTTACTGGCTACCCACCCACATTTTCAGGCACCTAATTAATTTTAAAAATCCACAATAGCTCCTATTAAAAAAATCCTCCAAGAACTGTTCTGTTTCTGTGCTTTTATACCATCTGCATTTTTGACAACTGAATATTTTTGACAGCATGGTCCATTGTGCCCAAGTTCACATCATTTTTTTTTTTTTTTTTGGTATCTTTTTTTTATACATCACATGACTACATATATGATAAGAAAATGGGTTATATCACACATTTTGCTTTACAGATTAGGGTTCATAGTGGATTTTTTGGAAGTGACAAAAAATATACAAGAAGTGTTTCCATTATCAGGATGCCTTTATATTATAAAAATAATAGATTCATCAAATGCTATGTAAGTCAAATACATCAAAGTTACAAAACTGTTTTAATTTTAAGAAGCTTTAGAAAGACATGCAAAAGCTAAGGATAAAGTTTAGAGATGATATAATTTAGGTAAAATAGAGTGAAGTCTAGATGAAAATTGCTCTCTCTTATATTTATGAAATGGTTAATTAAAAAATGCTAATGAAGAATTATCTCCTTAGCTTACATGTTCTAAATTACTATTCTGAATTAACTGAATCTGGAAAAATTTGACAGTTTAATTTTTGTATTTTGTGGGCAAAATGCAGCTATTGTCTCAAATTCTCACTTATGCAGTAAGTTTGCAGGTACAAAACCAAGGTACTTACATTTTGTAAATGTTTTTGTAGAACCTTTAGTAACGTTGGTCCTTTCTTTATTTCAGATTCAATGTGTTACAAACAAACATATTCCACCTGTTACAACAATCTGGCATATTACTTTCTTGATACGTGATGATACAATACCTCTCAGGTTTGCTGAGTAGCAAAGGGAAATGTAAGCAAATTAGAAGGTTTTCCACTTTCACAGTTTTTTTCTGCTTGGGGTTCTGTTTGTCTTAGAACTGTATGAATAGAAGCCATATTTTATAGTATTTCTTTAACCTCTGCCATCTGGTATAGGTTAGTTTTTCCACTGCCAACATATCCTAGAGGCCCCAGTACCAAAATGTTTAATTTCTAAGTAAACATTTGGACTTTATAAATCCAGTTTAAAAAAATAATGCAGTATTTTTTTAAACTATATATTGCATTTACCACTACTGATGACATTAATAAACACACAGACAAGTATGTGAGTTTAAAGGCTTCTGGCTGTGACTTTGTTTTCTGTAGCAGAGCTCCAGAGATGTCAGGTCACCCAACATCTTTAATCACTGAGTCATACTCAGTTATCACGAAGGAACTTGAATATCCCCTGCTGACCTAAAGTCTGAAGTTGTGTGAAAGGATTTGCACCACCATAGCCAAAACCTTCTAAATCAAGCACAGTTTCAGGCAGAAAATGCTCACCCATGACAAAGCAAAAGCTTTAGCTGCTCTATTTCTTTTAATATAACTGAAGTTACTTCACTGCAATGAGAAGACTGTTGCTATAAAAGAATTTGGGCAAGTAGGTAACTGCTTAAAAAAACAAGGACTGCAATAACCATATCTCCAGCAACTTCCGTGTTTTATATCTGAGGAAAAAAATCTACAAAAACTGTGTCAGAATTCTACTACCAAGAAGAGAAAATCCTTTATAAATTTACAAAAGCATAATCTTGCATTTTGTCCTAGCCAGCAAATTCTCAAATTTCAACTTGAATACATGCAGTAATGTTTATTGTCCCAAGCTGATCTTTAGTCAGAGTGAAAAATTGAAAAAAACTCTTCTGCTGAGAATGAGCATAGAGAGTTCATTTCAATCAGTATTCTTCAGAGGCAGAAAGTCAATGGGTAAAAATCACACAGATAATAATGGATGCACAAATAAAGTAGAACATTTAAAGCTATGTATAAGCAAGATATGAAAGTTAAAGAAAAGGAAAACAACTATGTTATTATTTAATTTACTTAACTGAGATTTAGAAAAAGGTCTGGAAAAAAACTTAGAACTCCCACATCTTTTCATGTCTACCTGGTCAATATTTGTGTGTGTGTGTGTCTATACCTAAACTCTAAAACATCACTGATAACTTGGCTTGCCACCTTTGCTTGAGTTTCCTACTCCTAAAGAGTATCCAGAAACATGATTTTGGCACACGCCGATTCCTTTAATGAAAATTCACAAAAGGTTTTTACTTCTTACTGTTTATTCAGTTTCAAATTAAAGAGTAAATCTAATTAACAAGTGGCTTTTTCCTGAGAACGGAGCTGTTGTGCAAAAGTTCTGCCCACTTAATTGAATTAATTTAAAATTTTACTAGTTTAATCAATGCAATCTGGTAATGAAGATGTATGATATTTGTTGAATTTAAATAATAATTCTCTTGGGGCATCTGCTGAACAGTATGGATGAAGAGGTGACATATCACCTTTCAGCCAATCTGCGATGTGAAATTCTGTATTACTATGCAAGACCACTAATTGCACTTATTTTAATATGCTTAGTTATAAACAGCAGAATCTGAGGAATGGACATCCTGTCTCTACTGTGGGGATAGTGACTTCTGCTTGGATGGACAAGTGGTTAAATTGCCCCAGTATAAGTCATCAGAACTGATATATCAGTGCCCACACTGCAGTCTGTTTAATCACCAGTGAAACTTGTTTGGTTTAATGGAGTCCTTTTCTGATCCTAGCTTACTTAGAGACTGTTCACATTTTTTCACTGTGCTCCTTAAACTATCTTATGTTGAGGTGACAGCTTAGACATGCCCTGAAAGATTTACCTCAGTATCTTTTAGTAGCCATTGATTAGGATACCTGGCAAACCTGTGCTTCTGGACTTTCCCTCCCTTCTCAGCACATCAGCTCTTTCTCTGACTTACTTCTGATTCTCAGTGTCCTGTGTCCAGCTAGGCATTTTAACTATTGGCAAGGATTTGGTTTAGCCCTAAGAAACCAGACGTGCTACCACTCCATCTTTTTATCTTTCCCCATCTGCCACAGTTTTTCCTGTAAACTGGTCAGTGTAATAGAATTTTGAAGATGACAACATTCCTGCAGGTTTTGTGAATATAAAAATCAAAGTCAGAGCTCCAGCAGGGAAAAGAGTTAACAGTTACATGTTTGGTCATCCCTTAAACATGTAGTGCAGAGCCTGCCACAACACAGTGCTTCAGTTTGCCTCATCAGTAGTAGAAGAATATAGGAAGAATCTGCAAGCAATTTTCATGAAGTTACAGCTTTTGCTGTTCCTATCTTAAAGCTGGTCCTAAATTGGTCCTAATTCACAACCTCCTTCAGAGGAGATTGGAGGAGAGAAACCTCAAACTGAGCTCTAGCATACAGACTGAACTGATAGACCTAACTCCTGAGCAATAGGTTCTGAGCACTAACTTTCTTCTTTTTATTTCCTACTTAACAACAACCATGTTGATGCTTAACAACCATGCTTTCACTTACATAAATCTTAACCAGATTTTTCTGCAGCCAGTCTGCCTGCCAAGCATTGGCCCAGGGTTTCACTTGACAGCAAAGTGCCACATGAGGTACTGAAGTGCTTAGCTTTGTGATACCATTGTGGGGTCTTAGGTGTTTTCAGAAGCATGATTGTAGTTCTCATTTGCACCATAATTAGTCCAATAAGAACAAAACTCTATCTTTAAATTCTATACAGAAGTGAATTTACCTACAGATGCAAAGTGGTATGGAAGTAAGAGGATTGAAATCAAGAGTAAATTGGTTCCATGATTTAGATTGTTATATTTGCTGAGTACCCAAATCCTTACCTAATAATTACTGGGGTTTTTTTAATAAATGTAATAAGCATACAGGAGACATGATCACATATCATTTATATGTTGCCTATTTTTATTAGCTCGCTTATGCATGGAGAGCAGGAAGAGCTACCCTACAGGTCTTGCATAACATCTATCAAGGAACAGTGAATAATAAAACCGTCTCTGGAGATTGGCAGAAGTTTCATTCAAGGGCCGTCATGGACTTTGCATAATTTTATTTATTGTATAAGTATTCAATTTTTCAAACATTAAAAGTGTATTTTTCTATAACACAATTTTTTAAACAGGTTTCTTGGCATGCATTTTGTTTGTACTGTGCTTGAGGTTGTTTATGGCATTAGTGGTTTGTGTGTTTGTGAATGTTTGCATTCTGTCTGTTTATGAAGTATTTCACTGGTACCCTTACACAGCATGTGGTTGGTCAGAGAATAATTTTGACAGAATGTGTAGTCATCATGCATTTTGCTGAAAAGCTTTTAAACTAAGGTAGGTTAGACACTGCTTATCTGCAGTTATGTAAAGACAGACTTGCAGGTTGTACTTGTTTTCATAGAAGTTAGATAGAAAAAAATACCTGCACTGTTTTAAAGAAAGTGCAAGTTGGTGCCAATTTTTCCAACAATCATGGCAGTTTGGTATATTTGAGTTTCATAAAGATAGGCCAACTCTATTAATAACTGAAACATTAGTATATTTTTATTATCCTAGATTTCAAAAATAATTAACATATGACTCATAATAATACCATGTGTGTGAAAAATTTTTGAAATTAGTTACAAAAGCAAAACCAAACCTCTAACAAGGATAATTTGAATCACTTCAGTCTGTAATTAACAGCTAAGTGTAGGCAATACTTTCGGGACCTCCAGACAGAGTTGTGGAATTAATCTGTGAATTACACTGGTCTTGCAGTGTCCATTGATACTTTTCCTGGTGTTTTGAAAGTAGAGGTTGTTCAGAATGTTTCTAACAAGATATTACAGGAATACTATTTGCAAAAAATGCAGGTGCTGAGCAGAGCAAGACACAGGCATCAGTTCAGTAAGGATTTTGTGAGTGCTATGGCATAAAATATTGTTGCTGTATTTGCATGCCTAGGTGCTACTAGAGAATGTAAGTCTTCCAGTGAATCTTGTCCTACAGTTCAAGAAACTCTGCTTATGGAGAAATTAATGAGAATGTGCATGAAACTTAAAAAAAAGAGGTGTCCAATAACAAAACCTTATGCAAATTCCACTTTTAAATACTATTTTATTACTATTTTTACTAAATTTCTTTACAGGTAATAAATTCCAGCTCTAATTTTCTTGAGAATATTTGCTCTACAAGTATATCTCTTTTATTCCTACCAGAATAACACTGCACACTTTTCTAATACTTCTTTTACATTGCTCAAGTGCGCATCTACAAGAGCTTAAAAAATATTTGATTATCTTTCTTTGAATATACAAATAAAATTAATGAATATAATTGCAAAGATCATTTGTTATCACCAGTTTATCTACCCTCCAAATTTAAAATATTATACTGCTGTATCATTTATAACACCATGCCGTGCTGCACAACTATAGTTGCTTTTTATCTATAGCACTGTAACATACAGCAAGACCTTTGCTTAAGAATAATTAAGTGACTTTAAGTGAATTAGAAAGAAGATAGCTAAAGGTGGAATTCAGACCCTCTAGCTACTCTTTCTGCTTGTAACATGCCATACCTATGTTATTCATGAGAAGCCTAAATTCAATCCACAGAAAATAACATTTCTATGCCTCAAGACATCAGAGCCATTCATACAGAAATGAGAAGCAAAATGTGTACAGAAATAAACTTTACATCTTATGACAGTAACAGCAGGTTCATAGTGTCAGGAAGAAAAAAAAATGATGAAAGGAAGCCAAGCCTGACAAACTGAATTGTGGCTCATTTGAACTTCATTTCTCTAACAAAGCAGTGCTATATTTTTTCCATGAAATAACAACTTCTAATTAAAAAGGGGAAAATTATAAAAGTCCCTTCCTATCACCATAATATATTAGTTTTAAATAAAAGTGCATGCACTACATAAATTCACAGATCTTGGCAACTATATAGGTATTCTTCAATATTTTAAATCAGGAGCAGAGAAGAGGATTTTAGCTAAATGATGATACAAAAGATTGAATTTTGTAATAATTTGTATGCAAATGTGTACTTATACAGAATCAAAGTAAAAATCCAAATAATCACTACAGAAGGAGTACTATATTTCTATTTATTAATATGCAACATTTCATAGAATGTGGTATATTCTATATTATTATATAGAGTATACATGGCATATTGAAGTTAAACACATTATATTTATATATTCCCATATCCTTTCTATACATAGATTCTATCTTCCAGTTCTTGTTTTTATATAAATCAGTAGTGATTCCAATAATATTTAAAATGCTGTAAGTCCACTATGTACAAACACATATTAACATTTAAGAGATGAGCCAAGACAATACTTAACTATTCATTTTGGGCTGTGTCCAAATACTGGCTCATATGCTAACTACTTACAAGTAGAGTATTTTGATAATATTCTTTAGCAGACATACTTATGTTGTAAAGATGACCTACATAACTTGAGTATTCTTGAAAACAGAACTTATTTTATTTAAGTGGTTTCAACATTTTAGCCTTGATATCTTCCATTTTGTGCTTCCAGTGCAGTTAAAGTATTGCTGGACCAACAATTTAACATACAGCAAAGTTCAACAGATCTTTTGGGACTTACAGCATGTAAGAAGTCAGGCACTGTTTAAGCGAGCATGATGTTCACAACCCCCTAGAAAGGATTTTTAAACCCTGAGAAAGTATTTTGATTTTGCAAACAATATTATTATGATGATCTAAAATTTTGTTTTTCATAATGAAAACATCCCAATGGATTGAAAATATGTTCCACTTCATGATATATATTAGTTTCAGACATCACACACCCACTAAGTCACTTCAGTTCCAGGTGTGACTTTGTTTTATAAGAAATCAAGCGGCTAGTTAATTATCCATTTCAAAAATAAAATTCTGTCCTTAAGACAAAATGAGAAGGACACTTTTCATTACATTTCTAATGAACAGGAATTCCTTGCTTTAAATGATAATGCAAAAACTTGCTTTTTCTCTTGGAACTGGGTCAGAGTTTTTTTAGCCTTGGCATCCTTTCTCCAAATCGAAATATGCCAGCCGTAGTACTTTTTCAGTAATATCAAAGATTTTCTGCATGATAACTGTAAGGCCACATATGCAACATTTGTGTTATAGACATCCATGAACCTTCAAGGTTATGTGACTGTGAGTAACCTCTTCTGCTATTTGATGTTACTAAGACTTCAAAAAGCTTGACCGTGAGACAGACTTGTTCCCTCTCCCCCCCAAAGGCTCAACATTCTTTTTGTGCTACATTTTTCAGAAGAACTCTTTGTTTGAAGAAGCTGGGCAGGGTAAAGCTGGCAGACTGGAACACTGCCCTGATGTGTTGTGACAGACATGTAATCTGCCATTTGACCACTGGTTCACACATCAGTGTTAATGTGAATGTGACACCTCTCAGCATACTGTTAATCATGCATTACTCTTCTGTCTTAAAATGTGGAGATGTGGAGTAGACTTTTATTCTTTTTAGAAGACTACACCAAAAGAAACCCTAGTGAAATTAAAATTTAGTCATAAAGGCAAACTGATTGACAGCTGCAAATCATAGTCACAGCAACATTGATACATACATATTTATAGATTCCTAGATTTCAAAACTAGAAAGGATCATTATTACATTCTGCTTAATTTAACATATTCCTATTCCAAACATGTGAGGAGGCAAATATGTAGTCCCATGTCAAGTATGAGGAAACCTAGAAGATGGCCTTCCACAGTCCAGAAACTAGATCAATTCAGCTTTCTTTTCCTCACTAACACTTTTTTGTCTCTTGGGTTTTGTTTCGTTTTCTCCTGGTGTTTCATCACCAAAGTGCCCAGGAGTTCATCTGCTTTCATTCAACTGAAATGCATGTACCAGATGGTGCAAATAGCCCAGTATATTTCAATCCTGTATCCATGTCAAAAAACAGGCAGACTGCTGCAATTCTTGGTTGCTGCACCTCATGGTATCAAAGGCTGGCTAAGAAGAGTGACACTGCTTGACAATGAATAAGATTTTTCAGGTCTGGCAGGGAAGTTGGTTTGGAAACTAAAATCCTGCTTCTACTCTGTAGGAATTATTTTTCATGATTAATCGATTGTATTTGCACTAACCTACAAGGGATGTAAAGAAACATAAAAAGAGAATTGCAGAAATGTGTTTAGTTAGGATACTTTATAGTAACCATTTCATCACCTGTACTATATTATCTACTTAGTTGTTAGAAATAATAGAAATTGGCCTATAATGCAAAGTTCAATATTGTAGTTTTTAGCATACTTTTACAGGACCACCACTGCAATTTGCTTTTGCTATGTGAACAGCCTAGACCACTGATTTCCTTAGGTTAATGAAGTTTGAAAGGATCTTGAGGGCTAAGGAGTGCAGAGAAGTTCACTAGCTGTTTTCACCTCATAACAGCTGCTTAGAATTTGGCACCGAGACTTTCAACATATCTCCGTAGCCTTACACCCACAAAAGCCATAGCTCTAGAAAAATTATTTTTCAAATTAAAAATCCATTTTAGAGAAGAAGAGTTAGATTTATCTTGGAAAACAGAATCTGGAAATAGTAGTTGAAAGTTGTTTGCAGCAAGGGTTGACAGTCTCTGTTAGTTTTCTGACTGCTAGGTGCTATAATAACAACACAGAGTACAAGAAGAGTTCTGGCCTGTTACTAATCCCACAAATAACAGAAGACTCACCTGTGATACCTTCGGACAGCAATGCAGTGCTTTCTCCCTCTGTCATATCTGCAAGAGTATGTGTCTCTAAGATCCAGGCAAAGTATTCCCCTGTCTCTTTCAGGGTTACCTGTGCATTTTTATTATCTTCCCTTTATTTACAAGCTAGGATATGAGAAATTTAAAAACGGCTAGATCATTCTGGTTTTAATAATTTTAGTGATCTGATTTGAAAAGCTTTTTTCCTTTCTGAACAAAGAATTCTGAAGGACAGAATAGAGAAACAGAAACATTCATATAGCTGAAGGAGCTCTCTTATGAGAGTTAGCTGCACATTCATTTTGCACAGGTGTAAGTGTACCACATATATGGAAATTCTTCATGACAAATCTATTTATGTGTGTTTGTATATATACTCAGAAACTCTAGTTTGCCTGCAGTTGTGGTGTAGGTGATTCTTCTCGTGTTATAGTTAGAAGTACAATTTCAAGCATGTTACTGAAAAGAATTGTTTGCATACCTGAAGGCAAGTAATATGTTAGGTAAGAATCATCAAATAGGCCATGCAGCAATTTATATTTACTGAAAAGATGTAAAAAAGGCAGGAGAGAAATTTTATTTAGTATGATCTATGGGAGTGTCATTAAGACTATTGGGATGAAGGCAATAAGAAAGTTTAGACTGACTACCCAAAAAAAAACTGGAGAGCAAACTAGTTTCAATAAATGACTGTATTGTCTCTATGGGAAAGCATTAACAGTCCAATTGCTTGAGATTTTTCGAAGGCCAAAGGAACAACAAAATACATGGTAGGGAAGAAGCTTGAATTGGCAGGTAGATGGATTAGCTGACCTATTAGTTCTTTTCTATTGCAAACTTCTACAATTTTATGTGGGGAAAATTCCTTTTCAACCCACGCTGGCAATCTGTTTATGTTCTGAAGTATGATGATTGACATCCCTTTTAACTTTTAACCTAGAAAATGTCTCTGCAAGTGTTATTCCTACATATAAATGTCTAATGCTTTTAATAAAAAAAAAAGTCTCTCAATTAGGGGACTGTATCCATGTGCAAATGCAGAATGGAGATCACAACAGAGTCTGAGGTGTTATAGCGGCATGGGCAGCACTCCCACTCAGGAAGGATGGGGCATAGAGAAAGAAAGGAGCATTTGGGGCTTAAAGACTAGAGAGACAGTGGAGGCAAACAAGAGAAAAGAGAATAAAGAGTCAGAAAGAAGGGTGTAATTATTATTGAAAAAGGATATAGGAAAGAAAATAAGAAATAGGAAGGGGGAAGGTCTAAGAACAGAGAAGCAAGAAAGGAGGGGATAACTGATTATGGAGTCCAAGAACAAAAAATTATGTGCTCCTGGTATTATGGTGCCAGAGTACTTCCTACCTGTGTTTACCTTTGGTTCATCCACATGCAGCTTTAATTTTTTTTTTTTTTTTTCATTTCAAGCAGTGTAACACTTAGTAAGCATTACTAAAGTACAATGTAGATTTTTGTAAGAAATAGTGTATTTCACAATTAAAACTCAGCCTATCCAACTTCCTGGGAAAGCAAAGCCCACCAAAAGACAGAGCATATATAAAAATAAAGCACTGTAGCAGAAAGGGACACATTCTGCCAGTCTTTCCTGCATTTTGCCCTGAATTGGGAACTGGAGATGGATTTAGAAGTGCTAATGTATCACAAAAGAAATATTTAAGAAATACTAAACTAGCAAAACTTAACATATTTAAATAATATTACCAAATTTGTTCTTCACATTTTATGACATTAAACTAAAGGCTAAAGTATAGAAAGACAAAATTATTACAGAGATTTTCAGTACTCAAAAATATCTTTGCACTGTTACTTGTTCTGACTTACAGAAGTTTGCTGAAGCATCGACTTCATTTCTGTCGAGGGCTGTAAAAAAAATTGAAGCCGAGGCCTGGAGTATGAAAAAACAATGCATCTAAGTTAGTGCCCCACAGAATATTTTAAAATTATTTAACACAAATCATCTCAGTGTCAACAACTCATCACAGATAAACTATCTAATTAACAGAAGCCATCATAGTATTTGAGAACTCAGTCTTGGCTCAGTTGATATACCAGAAGGGCACTCCTTGATAAGCAAAAATTATAAAGGAAGGTTTAAAAAACATTACTGCCTGAAGTAGATGCTTCTTAGTTTTAAATTAACCCTCTGCTAGGTTGGGGTTTTTGGTTGGTTTGTTGAGTTTTTTTAATCTCCATGAGATAGCAGGCACAGGTTGACCTCATGTTCTTAGGTATATTCCATGCTAAGATACTGTAACACGGTTTGTTTTATGATGCAATATTATTTCAGTGAGTCTGCTATGGACTTGAAACCGTGCCAAAATGACAGCTCAGTTAACAAAAGTGTCCCCAGCTTTCGTAACCACATCTGAGATAGTTTTATCCCACTTCTTTAAAATTGCAAAGGTTGTCAAAATCTTGAAGATATAAAACTTCACTGCAAAACACTTTTGGGCATCAAAACATTGACTGGTTGTTGCAGCACCAAACCTGCCACTTACTGGAATCCAGGTGCTTTGTTTCCCTACATGAAATCTGTGGGGAGGGAAAGCTGACAAGGGGATCCATAAAAACATAAACATAGACCAAAAGTTACCTAAAATATCCCACAGGCAATACCGAAAACAGATTTCTCAGTAAGTCTCAGAGGGGTGAATATTTACATGTCTAGGCTGCACAGAGATAAATGAGGACATAAAGTTTTATTATCCTAAAAAATCCCCCAAAAGTAGTCTTTCACAGAGGAAATGTTAAGTAACACTAGGTAAAAGTGCAAGACTATTGTCTTTCTATCACAGCCCAGGTAGATGATTTGCTACAACATTCACCAAGGATATGGCAGATGCAAGTCCCATCAGTTCCTCTGCCTTATTGTCACTTCAAAATATTTCTTTCAGATAAATGTTGTGGCTGCTCAGCTGTAGGACTGAAGCAGTCCCTCACACTTCCTCTTGAAACAGTACTCCTGGTATGGAGCAGTTAAAATCATTATGGCAGAAAGAAAAGGGAAAACATCATGACTTGAAAATGCCAACGATAAAATATCGGTGTACAAAGAGCAGTGCAAGATCATTCCATTTGCATCAAATACAAGCTTTTATTTGTTAGGCTTTGAGTGGTGCATATAACTTTGCTGGTCTTTTTACTCCATGAAACAATGAAAGACTACCAGTCTGTGTCTCAGGGTAGTTGTTTTAGTTTCTTCACAGATGTCACACCATTTGTCCAGTAATTATATTTAAATTTCCCTCCCACTTAAATATGATCTTGCCCAGCAATCCATATTATTCAGAAATAACAGATGTAAGCGGGGAAACTTTTTCAGCTGGTTCCACAACTGTCAGGTCATAGTCTTGGAGGCTGGATTTTGGGAATTGCAGGACGACTGCAAAAGGGGGACTCTGAGTAAGACACTAAGAAACTTTAGTATGTAACACACTGGTAAATACAGAAATTAAATTTTGTATCTGTGCAAACAAGGCTACTAGTATGAGCCCTGTAATATGAATATAACAAATAAGGGTAACTAGACTGAAGGGGTTTCCTGAGTAATATTGTAGAGCTATTTTTTTCTGAGCTGAAACAGAACACACTGCTGAGTCTTGCAAGAGAACAATTTATTCTTACTCATTATACCATTCCTAGAGCACACTCAGGTTTGAACAAAGAATGCTATCCATCTTCTAAGCAGAGATGTTGAGTTTCCCAAACAGAATAATCTACAGATGTTATTCCCAATATATTATTTTGCATCAGAAAACAGGTTCCAAAACTTGATTTGGCTGAGATTTATTGTTACATGTATGGAGGTATTTAGGCACCAAACTCAACTACCTACCATTGAAAATTTGAGCTCTAGTTTTAAAAATAAACAAAACAGGAATATACATAATGCATCCTAATAATAGTAAAAACATATCTCCCTTTATTTTTTCAGAGAAACTTTATAATCCAAAATTTTCTTTGACTAATGGGAAAAGGAGTAATTTTCAACTGAAAATGCTTGAAAAATGTGTTCATGTTTTTCTTTGAAAATTTTTAATACTATGAATTTTGAAAATATTTCTGATAGCAAATTCATTATAAATTATTGCTTGGTTTCAGTTCTAACATGCCAGAAGTACTGTGGGAGACACTGATACGGAAAAGAATAAGTAATACTGATAATTTTAATGGTGTCAACATGTCATGCAATTAACCAAACGTAGAGAAATTAATTTATTTATCTTGGTTTTCACCTGACTCTACAGTAGAGGTGATGTTCTAGGAAAATTTTGATACAGAATGTAGGAGTACTGTCTAGAAAGAATCTGCAGAGAACATTGAGCTTTAATGCAAGCAGCCATCTAATAGATATGAAATACCTGCCAGTATAAACCTATCACCTCTAGTATAATAGAAAAAAAAACCCCAAAACAAACAAGAAACCCCAAACATCAAAAAAGCTGTCATCTGCTGAAGGAACACAGCTGGCAAGACCAAATCATTTGACAATGTGTTGGGTCTGCCCCATATCCAAAGTGTTGTTAGACATTCATCATTATATAGGTTTACACAACTTGGTGTATAGTTTAGTTAATGTTATCAAAAGACTATTTTACTCAATAACATATTGCATCCACCACATACAGAGAAGGAGCATAACTGGATATGGGTGTATTACCAAAGTCCCTTCTGAGTGAAGAGGGACCCTATCTGAAGTGCTTGCTTTCATATTTAGTGAATTAACGCTCTATTGAAGTTTGCAGCAATAACGACAATGACATCTTGTACATCCCTCAAAAGATATGGCATATCTTGGATAAGAGCTGTGGAAATAACCAATTTTTCAATCTTCTGGCAGTTCCAGATAAGGATTTTGGATCAATTCAAAATAATGGCAGCTCTTGGGCTATTTTCAGTGTTTAATGTCCACACATTTTCACCAGACACGGATATGCACAAACTTGACATTTTTAGAGGATTTCTCCAGGTTTTGGGAAGCTACTATGTATAATCCTGTTGTCTTGAACACTTCAGGCAAGATGTAACACTCATCACTTCAAATCAATATAAAAATTATTAATAAATTCTAACTGACCTTAATGGCTCTGTTTATATAAAAATAGCAAAATCCTGATAAAAGCACTAACACCACCCACCAGCATTAAGCCCCCAAAACCTCAGGTTCCCCCCTAAACCCCCTTCACAAGAAAATGGAGCAAGCCTATGGATACCCAGAAGTTTAAGTGGAAAGACAAATTTTGGAGAAAGATCCTTTATTAAAAAAAGGAAATTACATTATTTCTCAAGTGTTGATTTGGTTTTACACATACTTTGCATCTATGATGAGTATGCACACAACAGAATGACTGGAGTCTGGTAATGTCTCTATATGTTCATTTTATCTTCCTGAATCTGACACTGGAGCATGCTGAAGCAATCTCACACAAATGTTAAAAAAATCAGGTTGGTTTGCATCTAATAAATGTTAGAAAAAAAGGATAGCTTTCTGAGAATGGTTCTATCAAATTGGGATTAACATTTTCCACTTAGTCCCTTATGCTTCTGGAGAGGCTGACATAATTTAGTGACTATGAAAGTAACACCTTTGTCATTTTCATTGTACTCCATTTTTACCTTCTCATTTATGTCTTTTTAAAATAAGATGTCTAACTGAATACAGTAATCAATGTGCCATCAATTTATATAATGGAATTGTAATCTTCTCTTTTCTATTCTCTATTCCCCTCTTAACACAATTTAACATCTTATTTGCTTCTTTAATCACCACTGAACAAGTCTTTTCGTTGAGCTGTCTGCCGTAACGCCTAGAATTTTTTTTTTTTCCTTGAGAGTTTACAACTAATTCAGGAGACATCATTATGTTCAAATACTTCAGACAGTTTTTCCTAATGTGTTTTAGGGAGGTCTTATCTATGTTGAGGTTTATCTGCTAAGTTGTTCAACAAGTTATTTTTGAAAAAAAAAATCACATAAAGCTCTTCATAGTCCCTTAATTTAAATGATTCAAATGAGTTTACAATTTCAACTGCTTTCCCATATTTAGTTTTTAGCATGTTTTCAATTTCAACACACAGAGTGAACAGTATTTTTGCCAAAACTGCTTTTATATAGTTAACTCTGTGTTCATCATGCTGGAAACAAGAATGTTGTTGCTATTCTGTTTGTCTATTATGATATAGTCACAATACCAACAACCACCAAATAGGATAAATACCCAAGAAACACTTAAAACCCACCTACTATAAAACTCTGTAAAACTGACATACATAGTCTAATCATAGCTTCATGCCATGGCATTGATTTGTTCTCCTAAAACCAATTTTAATCCTAGGACAATTGCCTACTATCATTATGCATGTATTTTTGTATTAGAAAAATTTTTAATAGTTAGGACTTCTTCAGTAATCTACTGACTTTTGCTTTCCTATAGAGATTTCTGCCAGTACCCATGAGAAATAGTTTACTGAGTTACCCATGTCAATACTACACTGTAGTCACTAAAACTCTGCTGGTAGTGAAGAATATATTGAAAGGGTTTATAATATTTTTGGCAAGCAGTGGTTTGCCTCATTGTCTTCTTGCAAGGAACTGCTTGAATATCACTGTAAAATTTAAAATACTTGGAAAGATTTACAAAATTACGTCCTGTGTTATCTCTTCTTTAAACAAAAATTTTAAAATACTGCAGGAGAGCATTCTGATTTCTGCCATTTTCACTGACTATTTTTCTGTATTTCTATAGAGCATGTACAGAGGAGTCCTAATCTGTGAACCTGTCTCTTCAGTGCAATCACAATACAATTAGTAGGCTATAAACACAAGAAGAGTATCTCTTATTATGCCACTTCGAGCTTGCATTATATTTCTCCGTTTAAGAGTGTTAATTGTTACTGCAAAACAGCTCACTGTTCAATGATTTTCAGGAACACCTAACCACCTGTTAATATGTGTAGCAATAAGTTCAATTATCTTAATTTTCTGTTTCTGCCATATTTGGAGATAAGTGTAGTTACGTCTACACATGTAACTACATTACATTGCTGGATTTCCTGGAAGTCCCTTCATTAGGTATTATTTTTTTCATTAAATCTGTCCATTCAGCCTTTCTATAATAGCTAAGGGTAAAGAATCTTCAGCCTTTTCAAAAGATGAATTTTCTGGTATAAACTGCATGCCATTACAACTCAACTGATTGCAAAGAATTTGGATTACAGTGTGATTCAAGTCTTTCATTGAACTGATATCATCCACTCAACCTCAGCAATACCTTAGAGAAATACAAAGCAGAATAACTGTCTTTTATATTGTACTCTCTAAGTACAAGAATAATAGAGATGCCATGAACATTGCAGAGGTGTCACATTAGCTGCTCTGTGCTAGACCTGAACTAAATAGTGTAAAGGAAGGGAACCGATTGTTAATTAATTTTTTTTTTTTTTTTTTTTTTTACAAGGATGGAATAGATGAACACTGCTTACAAATGAGCCTTATTTAGTTTTAAACACATTTCCCGAAGTAAATAGTATATTTCCCTAATTTTCATGTCTTTTGGTATGCTTCCAAAAAACTTGGAAGTGAATTAGTGTGCAATTTGCATCCAAATCTCAGCCAAGGGGATGTGGTTTATTATAATACATGGCCCTCCTAATTATTGAACAGCCCGAGAAAACTAGGCACAGTGTGCATCTGTTATTGCTTGACCACACTGCCAAACATAATTTGGCAAGCACAGAAATGTACATTGAGCAGACCTACAGTCTAATTTGCATTAGTTTGTAGTAATTATATGAAAGCTATAACTGAACCAAGCTTGTCCTCTCTTTTTAGATCACATCATTCTTTTTGAAAAGAAATCTCAACCAAAAATTCAAAACAATTAAATAGCATGCATATACACAACCCTGAGAAACTCCTTGTTTGCACAGTAGACTTTCTCAGTATTATTTAATCACTATCCAAATGTTATTTCTGCATGTTCTGTGAACTATCAAAGAAACCAGCTTTTTTCCCCTTCATTTTTATACAGGCTTTTCTGTGCTTTTTCTTTATCCTCATTCAGAAATTTTTTCACCTCTTCTGCCAAATTCTAAAACCCTTTACAATTAAATACCCTGTAACTGGTGATTAAAGTCAGTGGCTTTTCTTTTTTTTTTTTTTTTTTTATTCAATTGCTAAGAAGGAAGGGGAGGAAAGTCTTGTCTTTCATAATTTGCCTTTACCCCTCTCCATAGTCATTTAATCCAAACTCTGACTAAAAGGAAGCAGTCTCATGATAAGCCATCTTGTGTCGCAGTAATGCTAGAAAATAGTGGCCAAAACTTGAGGAAGCTGGGATGCTATGGTAAAAATACCTTAATATTTTGCCCTACAGAAGTTCCAAGGGAAAACTCTTGATTCCTTTCTAATTTTTCTAGCAAACTTACATGTTCAGATAGAGACATGTACATCACAGTTCTGTATGAGATGATAGGAAACCTAAACTAAGCCAGTACATGAGGAAGTACAGGGGAATCTCATCTAAAGAAATTGTAGTTTTACGACAATTATTGTGTAAAGTATTTTCCTGAAGTGCAACAGGATGAGGCATAAAAAGGATGAGAAAGAGAGTCAGATTCAATTCCCATTGAAATCAATGACAAAACTACTATTCACTCCAACAGCCACAGGACCAAGCATAGAGAAATGAGAGGTTTTTTTCTCCCCTGCTTTAAGTAAACACTGTCATTTTCTGCTTCAGCTGCAGGAGCTGAGAAGCAGAGGCACAGTCTTTGTTGTTGGTAAACAGCTTGACATTTTATAGTATTGGACCAGTCAGAGGGCTTTCAATCAAGAGTTTGAGTATTGAGAAATAACTGTATAGCCACTACATAGTTCAGTATTCTCAGATAGTTCAGAGTAATTATTAGCTGGCATATCCAGAGTCACATGCAGTTACTGTGAAATGACCATACGGAGATTATGTAAATGAGTTTCCAAGAGTGAAAATGCAATGAAGTATAAAAGTGAATAAAAACTGCCGAATATCGCCGAATAAATGAATGCTACCTCTACACAGTGATTAGCTGATCAAATCTATTTTCATAAACAAAAACAAACTTGAAATGAATTAGAGGGGAAGAGAAATCCTGGTGAACCTAAGTTACTTCCATTTACAAGTGGCAGTTCACAGTTGACCAAAAGACACTCAGTTTGCTTTTGCATATTGTTCAGAAAATAAAGGTAAGTTTCCTTATACAATACCTGCTGCAAAACTGCCTTATTTTCCTTTTTAATTTTAGTTCTACAATAAATAGTAGCTATGTAAGAAAACAGCTTTTCACTGAACCCATCTCTTTCCATATGTATTCTTGTTCATATCCTCTTACTTCAGTGACTGAAATAAAGCAATGGAGGAAAAGAGCTGGGGGAGGGTGCTGTAAAGTACAACCACACTGTTTATTTTTAATAGCACCAGAAACTGTTCCATAAAGAGCAATCTATCTTTATCTAGTTTGATGGCATTTGGGTTTTTGTTTACTAATGAAATGACTGACTAAAACTCAGTTGTTGAATAGTTATTGTTGCCGAGAGAAATACAAGAAGCAGATTTGGTTAAAAGTGCAGGGCTTTTTTCCTCTTTGTTTTCTGTTATGTGCCTCATAGAACTGAGAATATTATTCACCTTTGGACAGGCAACGCCAGAAATAAAATACCTCTTCCCATGGTCTCTACTGTTAGTGGAACATTTTGTTGTACATACCGGTTACAGTATAGTTCAGGGATCTTGCCAAAAGACATTCTTACACTTCATGTATTCATTCATTAATATATATAATGCAAAGTTTTCTATGCTGCAGGTTCCTTATGAAAAGGGATTTGACATGCCTGGTTTTAAGCTTTTTCTTCTAACAGTCACATTCTGGATGCCTACCAATTGAAAATCACTTGATTTTCAGAGCAACAAAAATTCTGCAATACAGAAATAGTAATTTTGAAATGAAAAAAAAATTCTCCCATTGCTTTCATTGATTTTCCCCATTTTTTTAACTTAAAAAGGTAGCCACATTAATCCATCTTCAGACAGATCCAAAAATATGAGCTGTTTCAGAGCATCAATGTTAGGCTTCCCCTCTGAACTATAAAGAATAGCCACTGAACTACATTCAGATATTGCATTGTAGTTAAACACCTTAAGACATCATGTTAAAAACAGAGTTTTGGAGATGTGTATGCAAACACACTTCCTGTTAGTGAAAGACTGCACTGAAGATGCATGTGCTACGCTATATATATATATATATGCATTTCCTTTCAAGAAAGTGATGGGCTTGTAAGGGTACATGAATGGTATCTCTTGGAAACAGATGTCATGTGAACTTCTTGCAACATGACTTCCTAGAAACTACTCATTTTCAACTTTTACAAGTTGCTGCAGCACAGTTTGATCTCCAGTCATTTCCAGCTGCACAGTTAAGACCTCGTATCAACACTTAGAGCCTTTTGAGTGAACAGGTGGGTTTAATGGCATATAGGAGACATCTTGGAGCCTCCCATAGTTTTGTGCAAGAAAAGTCTAAGTCTAGCCTCACTCAGGGAGCTCACAGCTTTAAAATGAACAGTTTGACATGAGTGAAGGTTATCTGGCTGGGAACTGTTTTAGAAAATATGCCTTCAAACATCCCACTGTAACAAAAGAGTGGAATACAGAGTAGTAGGAAAGACAAGGAAAAGAGGGTCTTCCAGGATAACTCCTATTGTCTTTCTTTCCTTCCTCTTGAAAATACTTTCTTACTAGATTCCCAAGCAGAGGAAAATTTTATTTTTAAGAAATAAACAGTCCCCAAGGAGTAGGGCTTGTAGTCAGTCATCACACTTCCTCGATAAAGAGATGAATTTTTTTTCTCACACTGAAGGTTTATACTGAAAATCTGTATAACTGCTATTATCTTAGTGTCTGTATTTAACCTGTCCTGTTTACAAGCCCAGCACCAATCCTCTTAGTTACCTAAATGTAAATCCCACCTCATTTTTTGTAATGCCATCCTATAGGTTTTTTTGCCATCAGCAGTAAAGATTACCTGTGTCAATGAGGCTTTCAGTATATCTGTTTAATACAGGCTTCTTCAGTGTGCTTAGCAGCACCTGTGCAGGCTCATTGACTCTACTGAGCTGTGAAAGGAGCAGCAGGCTGGAATTTACCAAGCAATTCAGCTGAAGCTAGATAAATGGAATAAAATATGGTACAGCGAGACTTAGCTATGTGGAATATAAGTAAACACATTGTGGACATTGGAATTTAAATGAGTATAAATAAAATTATTTTCACTACAATACTGCAGATAAGACGGTATATGTTGAGGGGCTAAAAATCTAAAGAACCACTTTCAGAACAGATCAGAGGAATATTTTCACTCATGTATGTTTTCATTCTGTTCTTTCTTTATTCTTTTGTTATCTCTAGGATCTAGAAGTAACTTTTCACAGAAAGAAAATATAAAAATCAAAATGCAAGGTATTTTCATATTTTGAGTGTAGAACTATGGAGGGAAGATTCCAATATGAACAGCAGGAAACTAATACAGTGTTCTCTTGCAAAGGCTACATTTTCATTGCTGACATAATGAGATTTCTTTTTATATTTTGTCAATATAATGGCAGACATGGCTGAGGTTAACCTTGACTAGCTACATTAAAGTAAAGTTTGTCTTTTCTTTGTTTTCACTAATTTGTAAAAGTTTACATTGCTTGATGTAAAATACATCATTTCTCAACAGTGAAAGATATAGCCTGAATCTTCTGACAGTGTGAAACAATAGCTCTAAGGGAAATGTAAATTGCTCTCATTCACTTCTGTGGTGTTATAATTCTGACACTGAATCCTAAAAGGTAACATTTAAAATGTTAAAGAAAATTTGGATGGCAGGGCATTTCTTCATTCTTCAGCAACTGATTTCCTATTTACTTTTCCTACAATATTATTATCCATGAGAACATTTAACAGCCTGAGAAAAGTGAAATCCACTTGTTGAAGGGCTTATCATGCTGACTGCATTTTAATATTTAATCCAGTAGAAATAAATGCCATGACAGCAGGACTTCAGATTATTGAACCAGGGGGCATTAGACACAGAGCAACACCATTTCCCCTCCAAAATGAAAGCAAGGCTGCATCAGAATAGTTACGGCCTTAAATCTCTAGGTACCATCACAACAAGAATTTAGAAACCTATTCTGTAGTCTTCAGAATTTATAATTCATTCCAATATGCCTTATAATCTTCCTAAACACAACAAAAGAAACTCAATCATATGATATATAAC
Source organism: Ceryle rudis (assembly GCA_033439905.1). Taxonomy (NCBI): domain Eukaryota; kingdom Metazoa; phylum Chordata; class Aves; order Coraciiformes; family Cerylidae; genus Ceryle; species Ceryle rudis. Next base: position 96,808 of record JAAGNO010027506.1, read on the forward strand.
AAAGAGCTAACAGCAGGAATTATATCTGCATATATAATTCATCATCAATGTACACTGTCTTTATATGACAAATACAAAATTTCTTATAGCTGTAATGTTGGCTTTTTGTGACTATTTAAATATCTTAACCTCCCGATATATTTATTTTGGTGAGTGATCATGCTAATAAACTCACAGACTCAAATATTTACAGGTAACAGAATAGATGGTCTGCTAGAAAAGGTTAAACTGATTTTCAGTGTTAATGTGAATGAAAACAAAATTTCATTTATCCACTTAGGCCTATGTCCATGTGTCTTGTCATCCATTATAAGTTGGGTCACTCTGATAGTGCTTTTTGAGTTATGAAGCCACACTAGATACTACATGTAAAATAGTGATTAAGAACTTGCTAATATGAGATCAATGTCTATTTGTATTCCAGGGAGTCAGAGAATTGAGACCCAGGAGGCTGAAATTCCTGAAATTTCTCCCAAGAGAGAAACAGATTTTCTAGTGAAATCTAAACAGAAACACTAGTATCAGAATTTAATATAAATATTGTGATATCTAGATTGAGCTCATAGCTAGAAGGCAGAAAGAGAGAGACTGCTTTCTACACATATCCTTTCCTGTACAAGGCTATAGCATCTCACATTTTTTTGAAGGCTTATTTAATTCATGTTGGCATTCACCAACATTTGATAAACATGTCCCTCCTCACCAGGTGTTCTAACTGAAAGCCAAGATCAATGAAATATATTCTACCATTTACTAATGACAGGGGTCCAATATTTTAATGAAAATATTAAAAATAATTTTATAAATATTTTTACAAACAATCTATGAAAATAAGGATGATGAAAGGGGTGCCCACATTAATTTACATGATTTTGTGCAAAGTTCTTTTTCATAGAGATTAATTTTCATGTGTTGAAAGCTGCATTTGCATGGTATGCAATTTTTTTTTCTCTTCTATGTTTTTTCTTTGGGGCAGTTTAATTTAATGATCAGTACCCATCACAGGATAATTATTGTGGCTGTGTCTGCCTAGAAGAAATCAGCCAAGAATTCTAACAATGTTCAAATCCTCTTCTCAAAGATATTATCTTTAGAGAGCATCTACTTCATCTGACAAATATGATTTCAATTCAGGAAATAGCTCACAATCATTCTATTGGATCTGACATCAGTGGTATCCACACAGCCATTCTGTGCAAACTCCCTGCTTTTAAAGGTCTTCCCATTACTGTTATTGGTCTCACAGATGATGAAGTATGACACTCCATAAACAATGAGCTGGGCCTTTTGTAGGCTGCCTTGCTTTTTTTGGCTTCAAACTGCCACTGAATGTCAAATCAATTTGGCTCTCATTAGAACAGCTTTATATGTGCAAATGTATTTGTGTCTCGTTGCTACTTTTTTCTATTTTTGCCTTCCTTTCCATTTGCCTCCCCCCCTCCCCCCTCTTGGATGATGTCATTTTTCTCTAATCAAAGCCAACACCTGTTTCTCTAAAATAGAAGCCTCTGTGTAGGGCTCTTTATCACGATCGGAGTACACCCTAGATGGGCTCATTAGAAATCAAGTTCCCCCAGAACAAAAAGGAAATGTTCTGTTACAGTGACATTGTACATCATAGAGCCTGGATAAAGTCAAGAGCTGATGTAACCTTGACTTTTGACATCCTAAGAGACTGTTGTCTAGATACTGCAAGGTGTGTAAGCCACTGCTTTGATAAGTAATGAAACAAACAATAAATCTACCCCTGCATTTAAAAACAGCTCAACCATTACACAATGCTGTATTAGGCTTGTTGGGGTAACATCTTGGGGGTTTATTCTTAATCAATTAAAAGAAACATAGAATTTCAACCTGAAAGATTTCTGATTTTGTAAACCACAGACTTGTTTGGACAAGCTAAATGAAGGATTCTATCCCAGGTAACAAGGCTCATAACTTGTAAGTGGTCACACTACATGCTATGTCTTATTGATTGTGTTATTCCTTCTGAAAAGAACCAGAAATATCTTTTACTTCTTTAAATAGAAAGATACACATTTCAGAAGCTGGAGTATCTACAGATAGAGAGTAGGAGTTAGGCAGAAAAAAAAAATGGTGCTAATTATACCCCAGCTTCCTCAAAACATGAGTGTTTGTCACTTATGAAGGAAGAAGCTTTATCTGGCCATTGTAAGATAGAAACAAAGGAAAAAGAACTCACCTTTTCTCACCACTTACAATAATGGGCTTGTCTACATTTAGCCCATATCTGGGGCTAAACTATAGCAGTTGTTCTATCACCTGATGACCTCCCTCTAACCAAGAAGGGAAATTTAGGAAAAGGAGAGAAGACTCACAGGCTGAAATGAAAATGATTTAACAAAACAGACAAACTAATACCAATCTAAAGTAAATAGAGTTATACTTAGCCCAGTCCATGTTTTATGGCTACAATAACAAGGAAGACAGTCCTCACAAGCAACAAGAGATGCAAGATCCAAAACCCATTCATTGTCAGCAAACTTCCCCCTTTATACTGAACATGGAATTTATGGTACAAGATACACCTGTGACCCAGCTTGGGTCAGCTGCCCTGGCTGGTTCCAAACTGCTAATGGTTTTCAGACTACGGCTGGCCTAGGGTTTTGTGCTAATGAAACCAGGACTGGGCTAAAACATCTTCAGAGTACCTCAGGCTATCCAAGGAGGGTCCTTGCTCAGTTTGTGAGTGGATGAACTATTCTCCTATACGATAGGACTGAGACAGACGCTTTCCAAGGAAAATGCCTATTTTCAGAGTTGAAGAAGAGGTTTGCTTGGCTCAGATACTCAGTGATTTCAAATCCAGTGCTAGCTCTAACTGAAATATATTGGTAAGCTGCCATCTGTGGTTTTCTTGAGCAGAAATTTTGACTGAAGTCCAGGTCTTAGTAGATGTGAGGCCACATTACAAAATCTATCCTCCTACTCAACATCATCCTTCATAGTGTCTTACTATGTCACTGGCTTTGGATTAACGACCACAGCAAAGTATGGAAAATGTGGATACTTCAATTGCCAAGTCATTTCTTGGTATCTCTATTGAAGCTATCTATAGTGAATATTTGATTGCTGACATCAATTCTAGCCACAGGAATGTCAAAGCATTTTTTTTATGTGTTATAAATTTGCATAAACACACACCCCAAATGTAATTAAATGTAAAAAGGAAAATAAAGGCCTAAATTATATTTTAAAAACTATTAAATGACTTCTTGATTGATTTGCAGAGGCATAGCAAAATTCCTTCATATAGTGGCCTCATGAATGAGTTGATAATATGCAAGTAAAGCAAAATGATTGGCATATTAAATACAAGATCTTTGTCACCATCTGTTTCCTGATTGTGTCAGCAGGTTGGGTTTTTTTTCATGGAAGTGTGAGAATACACCATGGCCTCGAAGTATCAAAATGTCAATTATACATCACATTTTAAAGTTGGAAGCCCAAATCACAGAAAAGCATTTTGAAATGTCCCTGAATTTTACTTGAAACACTGACAAATTATTACCTACCCTTGACATTTAGCCTTACTGTACAGTAGCATGCTTATTACGCTGGAAAATAAAACAGAGCAGAAATACTATGGAGGCCAAGCTATAATTTAGTAATGAATGTTTAAAAAAATTGATACCGAGGAGACAAGGAGAGAACTAAGAATTCAAAACAAAGTGAATATTTGCAGAACAGCCCTATCAAATACTTGTTATTTCAAGCTCGAGTACTTTGAGAACAGTTTCACATTTCTGATATTTTCCATTATAAATAATGTAATTCACTTATAAGTAAGACAACATTCCTTTTTCTAAATTTTCACCTGTACTGACAAAAAAAAAATATCCTCATTAGTGTAATTAATCAGTAGAAATTGCAGAATAGAAAACCTGTGTCAAAGCCAGCTAAAAAGCAGGAACTTTTCCATTAATATAACAAGTCCTGGTTTACACACTTAGTGGTCTTATATGAGAACTGGTGGGAGATAATGTTTTCATGTACCATATAGGATGAGTTCTACTAGTACCATCAGCTACCTTTATCAACAGCCCAGAGATGAAGTCACATGAAAAGCTGCTGATTCTGGTTTTGATATATAAATACCGATCCCTTCCAAAGCTGAAAAGGCCACTAGTGTCTCAAGGTATTATTTCTGCTAAGGGGATGAAACAGAGACAATAGCTATCATGTAAACTGATTCTTTGTTCACTGATGACAGTGTTAAGATCACCAAATAAATGCAGTGGCCTTTAGATTTGCTTGTAGACTGATTATTATACCAGTGAAAACGTAATAGCTATGTCTGTGTAAAATGGGATGAAGAGTATAATCACGCCCAACCAATCTAGCATGAGCTAAGTTGGAAGACAAACTATAAAGGGCCTAAATGAAAAAAAATGACCTTCCAAACTCATACCTAACTAGACTTTTGATGGAGCATAATGAACACATTTCCTCTATCTTACAATTTCTGATTATACTAATACTATACAGAATAAGATATACAATCTACTCTTTGAGACAAACTGCTTGTATGATACTTGCAGATGAGTTATACATTTTTGCTGTAACAAGGCAGCAATTTAAAACATTCAAAACTGATTCCAAATGAGGCTGATTCTAAAATGAGGAGACTTCAAGTATTATAACTCTTATTACATATTTGGGGTAGTTCTCTGTGACTGTGAAACAGGGATGCTAATACTTAACAATTACAAAGTACTTTGACTTTAATAATGTAAGTTCTAGTATGGCTGTCTATATTAAGCATGTATGTTCATGTATATTAAGTCAAAAGGTTTGAAAAAGATTCAATCTGGGGGTTTTCTTATTTAAGCAGTTCTCCCTGTGTGATTGTACATAGGCATCTCTTCACTAGTAATATATTTTTTTTTCCTTCTTCAAAAGTTCATGTAAATGATCTGTAAAGTTTCAGCAGTAATTTCTGTATTTCTAGTGGAGCAGAACACTCTGCCATATACCAATCTCTCCATTCATCAGCAAATGTTCATCATAAGTTGCTGGAAAGTAGAAAAGAATAAAAGTCAGAGCTGAAACTGTGCAGCTGTAGTTTGTTAAAGTTTGTAGTCTGAACCTACATATATGTATGAACCAACACTCTGAGCAGAAAAAATGAATACATGAGAAAAAAGCTCTTCTGAGAGCTTTCACATGTTTCTGTTCCCAAGGTAACCACTGTATATATGTCTTCCAAACAGGTATATTTTGTGGGTCTGACTCTCAGCTTGTGCATATCACACTGAGATGTCAGTTGAATGCAGGAACTAACAGTCCAGCAGTAGAAACACAGTATGAAAAGTAATTAGTGTATTACTAACGCATGTGTTTTTATATGTATGCGTACTGTTAGTGTCACTATCTTCTCTGAAAGTAAGATCTGGATATGTGTGTGTTAATTAGATATTTTTGAAATTCATCTGTGAACATCAGTCCATGCTTCAAATTCTCACAGCAAGGACTGAAGGAACTTTTCCTTAATGTCTCTTTACCATTTGGATTTGTTTTCGTTCTGTAAGTCTATTATATAATTTCTCCCTTCATCCTCTATAATGTCCATTCTGAAATCGTTCTGTTTACTAACATATGAGAAATAGTTTTACTTTTTTTTTCTCTTCTGGCTGCCACATTTTTATCTTCTTGACTGCTCTGTCAGTCATCACAAATGAAGCAAAACCCTCTCTTGCACCTTTTTTTTGATTAAACTTTTGTGATTTAGGACTTAATCCTGAGACAAGTAATCTTAACAGAGCTGTTGTTACTGATGTCTATGTATTTTTCTTTTCCCTCACATCAGGAATATGTCATACAAAATCATATGCTGTATTCTTGTATTCACTTGGCACTTTCAAAAGAATGCTTTGAGGATTTCTGTCATTCTCTGCTCAATAATCTCAGCAATTACATAACTGTTATAGCCTGTACATTCTAAATTTTTCTAGATTTCTATATGTATTCTATATAAAAATACATCATAAAATTTAAGTGTGTTACAAAATACATCTATTTGTTAAAAGAAAGAACAAAGAAATTTTCTTAATCTTTTGATTGAAAATGCATTATCTTCACTAGATTTTCCTTTAACATTTTTAAGGTAAAATCAGGAATTAAAACTGTTTCAGAACAACAAATGCAAGTCTCAGTCTTGCAAGTACTTATACTTGAGCGACTTTACTGGAAAGAGTAGCCCTTATGAGTTCAAAGTGAAGTCAGTTGACTTATCAGAGTAAGACTACTCAAGTGTTTAAGGTGTTTAACCAGGACTGCAAAATAGGAGTGGTGTTGCTTGAGGCTTTAAATCTGTAACTGAGTGGCAGTTCTTATTGAGAAAAAAAAATCATAATATTTAGAGTTGATTGGTAGTACAAAAAACAATCTGACTTTATTCATGCTAGTTTTAAAATGAGCTGAATTCAGAAATATTCACAATTCTTTTGTGTTCATTTCTGCAAACACTGTGGCAATCAAGCTTCGCTGGCATTAATGTTTGCTGAAATTAAATGTAAAATTCAGAGAAGTATTTGTAAAATGTGTTAACAGTTTTATTCTATCAGAATACTTATCACAGAAACAATGCCTTTTTACTTAGTAAACCAACAGCAATTAGACAGCACAATTCAATTCCTTTACATGGAGCATCAAAAAGAGAATCAATTTTAAAGCATTTCAAGGACTAGCAGAAAGACTTATTGGAAAGTGTACTAAAGCCCCTGAGACCAGGTTTAGGGTTAAGACTAGGATTAGAGTAGGGAGAAGGAAAAAGCTGGTGTCCTTGGAAAGAGTAGGTCTCCCAAGAAGCTGCCAGAGCAAAGCATGGGCTATTATGAAATATCTTCCCTACTCAGATTTTCCCCTGGGGCTTCAGTGTATCTTGTGGCAGAAATTCTATGTAAGGCTTTGGGTCAGTTAGGAGGACAATCCTCTCTCCCCCTGGGAGGATACCTCTGACAGGAGAGACCTGTTTAAAAAGCCTCAACTGGCCTTGGAGTTGTCCGAGGAAGAGCTGGAAGAAGCTGCAGCAGGGGTTCCTACCAGATTTACTTGTAGCTGTATTAAGCACAGGTTCTCACATTTGGCTTATGCCTAGACAGCTGCTTTGCAGCTACTTTGCAGTCATGCCTGTGCCTGGACCTGTACCTTGTTGATCTGGACTCTGACTCTGACCCATGGGCTGACTTCTTGGTTTGTGCATGTATGACAGGACTAAGCCCTTTTATTGGCAAACCATGGCTCCTGCCTGCCATGTGCTGTGATGCTTGGCTCCCAAATTCCCCTTCCCCTGCTAAGCAACAGCTGCCTGTTTGTTCCCTGACAGAGATATGAGACTCATAGATAAAGCAGCGCTGCAAAAATAGTGAAGAAGAAAAGTGGGGGCTTCCTTGAGAATTATCCCACTCGCATTCTTTCCACAAGGGGTTTCATCATGTCCCGCTACAGAAGAGTCCACCCACATTTAGGGTTAGGGCTATAGAGGGAGCAAAAGGTATGAGACTCATGAAGACTGGAGCCACAAAGAGGTTGCCAAGCCTTAAAAGCACTGTGGGCTAATATGGGATCGCTCTCCCACTTAGTATTTCCAGCTGTAGCTTCAGAATGAAACTTGACAGAAATCTTTGCCTAGGCTTAGGGCTCAATTTAGATTTATGGGCAAGAGAGTTAGATATCATTATTTTTGGACAACTGTTTTAAGGCTTAGCTGCACAGTTAGTCATTGCTTCCCACGTTTTTTAAATTTTCAGAATACATCCGGTTGAGATTTTCAATTTGAAAGTGTTCATTGAAAGGTTTCAGTGATATGAGAGCTTCCAATTTAAATTAACTTTTGAATGTTCTCTGTGAGTTAGAAAAGTGCTCTTGAGGACCATTTAAAAGAATATTTATACTAATTTTGTAATATTTTAATAGTAGTTATGATAATTATAACTTGATAGGTGTTATGAAAGAAGAAAAATAATTTAGCACTAACTCGATTAATGAAGAACAACTATAGTCCTGGTTTCTGTTCCTGCAGCATGTGAAGATTGCTATTCATGGCTTGTAAAAAATTTTCTCATAGCAGTCCACATTTATACTACTATACGCAATGCTTACCATTTACCATTAAAGGTAATTGTGGCCTTAAATCAATAGGACTGAGAATTACAGGAATGTACTTTAAGGTATAAATTTGTGTCCTAAGCGCAAAAGAAAATAATAACTTAACCACGCATCCAAAAGTATTAGAGGACTTGGAGATACGACAATATTAATATAATGTACTCCAGGTTTGATTACAATATTTTCAGGAGAAACCACTGAGCTGGGTAGACGTACATACACCACCACCAAAAAAGTGACTTCTGATACAATATTGACACTATAACTTTGACAAACCTATTCCATAGCCATTTCCAGACTGAATACATGCCTTCCCTGCTGGTTGTACTTTTTTTTTGTTTTTTTTTTTTTTTTCTGGTTGCTGTTTTTTGTTTGGTTGTTTTTTTGTTTTTTTGTGGGTTTTTTTGTGATAATTTCTTTTGTTTTCATATTGTGTGTCTAGTTAGAATTTTTACATGAGGTCTAAACTGAATGTAGGCATACGGCAAGAAACCTTGCACAATATTTCAACAACCCATATTGGATATCATTGTTTATTTTAAAATTGAACTTAATTACTATGACATCCCAGGCTCTATAAATACAATGAGTGCCATCTATAAATGCTAATATAAATCAATAAAGGGGGAGTTTAAATGTTTTGTGTTGGAGCTGAGCCACCATATAATAACTGACACTCATTACAGCCTCAGCAATGAATTGGAAAACAAAAACACTAAATATTGCAAACAAGATCATCTTATTTTGCAGAAAGTTTAAGGTACTCGATTCATCCAGGTCATCCATTTTTATCCTATAAAAAGGTAGGTTAAATCTTGTATTCAAATAGATATCTGGCCTAAGAAAGGGCTGCTGGAGTTTGCCCAATGTTTCCATGACTCTGAGTTGTTGCCAGCTTTGCCTGAAAAATAACACATTTGACTGCCAAAACTGAACTAGAATATAACTGTAAAAAGAGTATTATAGGTACAAGTTTTAGGTATGCATTGCTTGCTTTTCATATCTATAGTCGAGTTGACTATATTATTAATATTTCATTTTCATTACCATGTATTAATATGATAGGACTTCAGAATTGTTTTGTATATCCGTCTTCATGAATGCAAAAAAAAAAAATATTGTTTGGCACATTATGGAAGCATTAGAAGAGTCTCTGTAAGTAAGGATTCATTGACACGCTGAAAGCAAGACTAACATTTTCCTATTTGAGATTTAATTTATTCTCTAAATTTGTCAGGACACATTTAATGAATTAATTTAATTAATTTTGAAGATAAAAGATTTTAAGGACTCTTTCTCCATACATATATCTTTAGCTCAAAATAAAGGGAAGGAAAAAATAATGTCCCTTAATTTCACATGCAGAGAATCTTAGAGATACTCATTCTTTGCTAACATTCTGAAGAGTGACCAGTTTTGAAGATTTTCCTGGGTAAATGAGAGAAATTTCATCAAGACTAAAGAACTGAAATGGTGGAATTTAACTGAAATTGCTGTCCCAATGTCCCTATGTTGGTGGACTTTCAGGTGAACCATTTTTTTCTTCCAAGTACTATTATTTGAGTGCATTAAAATGAGAGATGCAAACCTTGTATAGATTCTGGTTTTGTTGTTTTGCATTCCAGGAGGCATTGTCATAGAGATTTATGAGCTCTGGCTGACTGAGGAGGCCATGAACTTTACCTGTGGTATGTAATTTGTAGGTGGGAGTATTTTACATCAATGTCCAGTCTTCTTACCAAATTTGACCCTTTTAAGTAAAAACCAAACCAAACCAAACCAACATAAAAATAAAATCAGAGACTATTTCAGAAGAATGAGTTCGGAGAACCTGAGATTCCTAGAAAGGAGGAAAGAATGGCATTTAGGTCACCTCAGTTTTTTGCTTCCTTCCTACCTGACAGTCTGGCAACTTCCTGAGGAAGCTCCCAGGAAGTCAGGCAAGTGCCATTTTGATAATCCAGAAGAGCTGAAGTTACAGGATTGTGCAAGCCACCAGAATGATTAACAGTGCATACAAAAGCAAAAGGTTTAGCCTTTCAGTAGGTATTTTAAACTATATAATACTTCCAGTTCTCAGCTTTGACTATGTATTATATGCCATTAAACTGAGACAGACAAAGAAAAGTTGCCTAGATCAATATCCACTTCTGAGAGCGGGTTGAAGATATTAAAAATTTAAAAGTTGCTTTAGTAACTTTTTGGTAAAATACTATGACAATAGAAATTTTTCAACAACTTGCTTCCAGATATCTTGTCCCAGAAGTTCACATCATAGTTAGAATGTTTTTGATTGCTTTTTAATATTTCATCTTGCAGCAGTGTACTAGCACCAATAATATTCTATTTATAACAGGGTTTTTTTTTTATTTGAGGACTGTTTCAATCCATTCTCTAGGTGAAACAAACCCCCCTTTTATAACCTTTTAATTGTGTCGAGTTCTCTAAGTTGTGAGGTTTTTCAGCAATTTATTTTTGTTCACACAATTTGGAGTTCTTTCTTTTCCTCTCCAGGGAATTTTTCTCCATAAACAGCATTTAGACTTATTTTGATATCCTTTTGGGAATTAATATGCAGGTGGGAGTGAAACTAACTCTTGAATCAGATGAAGTAAGCTTTTCAAGAAGAGAACCCCAATGCCACAAGTTCAGACCTACTTGTCTTTAGGTGGGCATGGAAGCTGCTTTCCAACTCTGTTGCATTTGCTCAGTAATGTCTAGTAGGAGTTCCTGAAGTTTATCATCATGTTTATGGAGCTTCTCTTCTTCATCAATTTCTGTGATTCTTCTGCTAATGTTGACTCCATTCTTCAAGGATAGGAGACTTTCAGTTATGTCGATAGATGCTTATTTGGAGCTGAACAGGAGTCAGCCCTTGAAACAATAATGTTGAAGACACACAAAGTGTCAGACAACTCTTTTCATTAATCTAAGGTTAATAGTTCTAGTCTGAAGTAGGATATGAAGTCACAAGGTTTGTGCAAACACTCCCACTCTCCCACCTATTAATCTCCAAGCTGTCTGCATAGTTCCTGAGCTTACAGGAGTATTTTGATTAATAGTGCTTTACACAAATGAATTGATCTCTCACCTGAAGGACTTTAAGTCACAGGCTGCTGTCCTGCTTCTAGCAACATTTTTTTGTCCATCTTTAGCCTCCATTTTCCAGCATTCTATTCTTTGCATGCATGAAATGATGATTTATTGTCAGGATCATTATAGTAATGATAAAACCAAATAAAATCTCACCAATTGTCTCACCCTTAAACATGTGGTATCTCAGTGCTTAGTATTCTGTTCAAAGCAGACTTTATCTTTGTTCATACAATAAAGAAGATCCCTTTACATTATTTACTTTAGTTTAACTTAGTGCATTTCAAACTGTCATGAGTATGTCAGAAATACAAGATTGAAGCATTATATTTTACTTGCCAAAACAATAAATAAATAAATAAATAAATAAAAGAATGTGAAATGTTCTAGGAATTAAAAATATTTTACTTCTTTGAATGTACTACCCTATACAGTTTTGGAAAGCAATAAAAAAGCAAAAAATATGTTTAAGATTGTAGGGAAACCTGCTTTCCCTCAGCAAAAATGACACAGTATTTGCATTTCTGACAAACTAAGTTTAGACTCATTTATCTAACCTGCCTTTTCTCTCTTGATGTGCATGAGATGTTTTCTAGGTATTAGCTGATGATATCCAAAGGATCTTGTTCTCTTGTTATATGTTATGAACAACTTTCAAAATAACACCTAGAATTGCTAATATTGTGTGGAGACAGAACAGTGCTAGAATTAAAGAGGAAAGAAGTTGGATGTCCTGCCAGTTCTGCAGTCCACCAAGTCTGTTATTTCTGTTCTGTCTTTATAATGGCTATAAAATATGAGCTGGGAGTATGATGTCAATGCATCCACTTTCAATAATTGATATGATGAATAATCTCAACCTTCTGACACTTTCTGTATCTCCTCACATCTCAGGAAACTTCATTCATCAACCACATTTGAAATGTTTAAGTAATCTCAGTGATGTATGAAGCACTGAAACTCCCTTGTTAGAAATCTATGCTACTAACATTCTATCAAATTAAAAAGCCACTGAGCTCTTGTGCATAAAATTATCATAAATTATCTCTGAAGGTTCATTGCTGTTTGGAATGTTTAATTGCTCACTCAGCTGAACTTCAGCAGCTCAAGATTATTAATCAATTTGTCAGAAGGTTTCTCATAATGTCATTTTTACACTGCAGTGTGGAAAAGCCATGTGCAAGACAGTTTTATGCAGCAAGTCAACAGTAGCCTTGCATACCTTTCATAATATTCCTTTCATATAGCTAAGAGTATTTTTGGTTGTTGATTTCTCACAGAAGACTGGGAATTTATAATTACCTCAACCTAATTTATTTGGATGGAAAACTAGATTCTCCAAAACAGCATTTAGAAATCAGAATGGAGACAGATAATAAGACTGGGACTTTTGGAGCATTTAATCCTGGTGTAATGTTGATTGTTCTCATTAAAGTTAATATTTCTACTTACTGTAGTAACAGTAAAGATCTTTTGAAAATGATGTAGCTTAAGTGTAGGTGAACAGTTTCTTCAGCCAGTTTTCTTACAAAAAGAAACTGCATATTTGCTTTAAAGTATTTTTTCATGAGAGAAATTCACTTTGATGACATATTAAAACAATGTATTTAATCTTAGCTGAAATACATGCTTCATTATTTCCTTTGAAAATGTATGTTTTAAATTTTGAGATTTATTATTTTATCCTTCTTATACAATTTACCTTCCTTTCTTTTGTTTTACAGATGTTAACTGTGTATGAGACCTTATGAGAGAGGTAATGATAGTGTTTCTATTTACAATTTTTTTCTCCATAAAATCTTTTAGGAGTTCTTTGATGCAGCACCATAGAAATAGAGTATTTTGCTTTTCCTGCTCTAGAGAACTGAAAAGAGTTTAGAATGTTTGGGAGTAATATATTTAAATATTCTTTAAGCTACTATAGATACTTTCTGAAGCTGAAGAAGTTTCAAAATAAAAAGGGTGCAAACATTATGGACATTATCCACTTTCTTCTACTCTATAAATTAACATGCATGTAGAAAGACAGAGGATGAATGCTACCACATAGTAGGTAAGTTTTGAGAATCTATTTGATATTAGGTATAATATCAGTATATTATACCATGGTATTACTACCAAAAAACGAACATGAAAGAAAGTATCAGTATTTTTCTTTATCAAACTTATTTCATAAAATTAAAATATTGGAATGATAAATAGTCTTGTGCATCTAAGAAATGTTTCAGGTACCAGAAGTATTCTGAGAGCTGGCATTATGTTTTTATTTTCTAAAAGTGTTCTCACTGTAATCCTTCAAAGCCTTCCTTAACACATATTATGTCCATTAGCAGATGATAAAATGGGAAACAAAACACCAGTAACAAATACATTGCATGTCTATACTTTCTAACATCGGGGGATATCAAAGCACATCACAGCAAATGCATAACAGCTCCTTGGTACAATTTCATCACCATTACACATCTCCATCACACAGAACTTCTCTTACCAAGAAATAAAGATTGTCATTATCTTTGGCATTGAGTGAAACCCAAAATGATATGCTGAAGATTGGGCATGAAATCTTTTGAAGAAATAGGAAGAGAAGCCAGATCTTCAGCTTCTCAATAACATGTCTTAACAGATGAATCCTTCCTTCATCACCCTTCTCAACAGTGATGCCTTATAAATGAACAACTGAGCTTTGATTAGATAGATTACAGACTCATCAGTACTTGTATCTTTTTTTGTTCTTTGCACTGTATAAGTCTGCCATAGTATATATTACCAGTAGGAAAATATAGCATTGAGAAATACAGAGATGAAAATGTTTAAAGTGCACTATGTATGTGGCAGATCACAACAATTTATAGAAATGTTAAGTTTGTAAGGCAAGAATATATACACTTTGTGTATGTGTTGTTCTTCCTTCATCCCACATCTATTTATCCATTCATTGTTTGCTTCAAATCAACTTGGATGTGAACATACTGTTATGGATGATGCCAAACCTACACTTACTTGGCTCTAGTTATCTCATGACCTTAGTGAAAACAAACTCATCAGTGAGAATCAAGACTGCTGTCACTGTTTCAGTAAATAAATTTGAGGATCAGACATCAGTTCTGTATGTTGCAAAGAAGGTTATGCATCTCTGGCCATATACAGAAAAAATGGAAGTGATGCTGTAATTAGATCATCAATAAATCAATGGAAGTGAATGATAGCTAACCTAGTTTGGATGTCAGGGAACCAGAAGGATTTGTGGGTAGTAAAATAAAGAGCAAGACACATAGTAAGTTAGAGTCCTCAGCTTTACTTATTTTTATACTCTTCCTGTTAGTTTCTTCTCCTTTCACAATCCCACCCCTTTTCTCATGAAAGCTAAAATCTGTTGTCATTCAACCATTTAGACCAACTCCCTGATGGTTAAATTTCTTCATCATTTATATCAAGTCTGAGCCTGAACCAACATAAATGTGTCAGTCCTTCCATGCCCAGAGACAGGTATGTTACAAGTAAAGACTTTTTTTTTTTTGCAGACTTTATCTTTCCGTGTGTCAGAGTATCTAAAGTAACACACTAACATCAGAAACTTAGCTTTTAATGTACATCTTCCTCAATACATGACTCATTAATTTAATAGCTCCTAACGCTCCATTATGTTAGTTCAGCTATGACATGTACTTCAGTATATTCATGGAAAGTTCTTATTTAAACATAAAATGAATTAGAAATAACATTCTATGATCATTTTACATGCAAAATATTTATTGGTCATGATTTTCTATGTAGTTTTAAATATAAAGGAGATGATTTATTCCAGAAACTGAAATCCTGAATACCATATTTTAACTTAGGACAAACACTTATTTCACTGTCCAGTTGAGTCAAGCTCTGTTGCAAATTTGTCCATGTTTACCAACGTGTAATGACTTTCATTAGAAAGAATAGAGACCATACAAAAATCAAAGAACTCAGTTCTCAGTGTCTTTTGAAACACTGTGCATCTATGCACTCTCAGAAGAAATTATATATGCAGTTGATTTCTGAAGCTTGAACTTGCATGGTCCCAATGAACATTCCAGGCTCTCTTGGAAACTCTTGCACTTTCCTTACAGTGGTACTGCACAAAGGCTGCAAGGGGAGCAGCTGCTTCACTGGCAACTAAACAAAAACTAGCACAGTATTTCAGTTTCATGCAGTACTTACTTTAAATTCATAGTTTTAACAGAGTTATCAAAAATCAGCTGTGCCTCCTATCATGCTGAAAGGTAAGTGACTTGATAGATTAGTAAAGGAAGTGATTATCTTGCAGGTAGGACTCTCAGAAGGACAAATCATACCGATTTTTTTTTTCTGGAAACCTCTGACATGCTAATCGAAGCATTAATTTTTTTTCTATAATGTATTAAAGGTTTTGACAAGAAACAAACTGTAGGAGTAAGTTGCTTAAACAGTGCATGGTAAGGACAAGTTAACGTGTTTTGAGTACAAGAGACCAGATTCATTCAAATCCCTCTAGATGATGCAAGTCAAAAAGCACACAAACCAAACATTACTGCTTTTTGTAGGACATGTATCTGGTGAACATTACCCTTCTGAAAGCTGTAGGGACATTACTTCATTCTTTCCCTTTGATTCCTTTGAAATGCTTATAGCAGATTAAAATGGTCATTCCTTCATCAGATGACCTTGAGAGGGATTGTAGATGAAAGAAATCTTTGCATATAGAAGACTCCTACTGGGTAGTAAATCTCATGTCTAAAAGTGTGGTTCTTTTGAAGAATCCTTCTAGTGATTCACAAACCCCTTCAGAAAGATGCTGATGTGACGCCTGAGCAGACAGACCTAGGTAGCTTTATTTCTGACTGCATTCTACCCAATGCCCAAAACCATTTCAACCAGCCATGTTGACTTACATGCTTAAGAACACAGGATTTATCTTTGTGGGTATCTGTAATGGCACTGCAGGCTAGACCTGCTTATCTTGACAGCTAGAATTGTAGTGACTCATGAATGGTTAATATCAGGCTGTTCAGGTAGTTGGAGACATTTTAATCAAAAATTTAAACAAATATATTTAGTCGATAAGATTCCTCACAGATCTTATGCTTCTTGTGTCCCAATATCCAGGAATGAAGTGGAAGTGCAAATATCACACTGATCAGGTTGCATTACATTCATACCATCACATTATCAGGAACACTATAGATGGATGATTCATTGTGTCACCTTAGTGGGTTTTGTAACTTCTCTTTTACATATCTGATAATAGTTCATATAAAGATGGTCCATGACACCAAAAGTGAACTGTAATCCTATCCTTTGAGATCCCAAGACATCTGTTTTACAAGTAAACAAAAGTGATCTCTGTGTGAAACTAATTCTGGTAATAGACCAACCAGTTGAAAGTCATGCCTTAAAGCTGATTATAGCTGTTGAGGAGATAAAATAAACATGCTTGTTGAACAAAAAGGCAGAGAGACTGTACATATCTTTGATCCCAACTTCCACAGCTGGAAAGAAACAATATGCTGCCACTACCATTTTCTGCACATCTACCAGCTGCAGACCTTCAGCCCTATAGCATTCCTGGTCTGCTGTTCCTTTCCAGAAGTTCAATATGTTGTATCACCTGTCATCCCTGATAGTGTCTAAAAGCTCTCTAAACTCTGCAATAAATAAAAGACTTGATCCTATAAAGTGATGGATTTTCTTAAATGTTAATAGTTTCAGTTACATTTAAATATTTTTGAGAGAAGAAAATTGGCCAGTAGTGCGAGTTGGACAAATACTCTATTGAGTTCTTGACATTGTTCCACATAATCAGACATTAGTGTGGAAAGACTCCAAGCTTTCTTCTGCTGATTATGTTATTACAGTGGTACTTTGATTTACCCAAGGAACGTTCTGTTTCAGTTAATGTTTGTGATTTACTTCATGACCTAAGCAGTACAGAGAATGTATCAAAATGCATTCTCATTGTTTGTGGGTGTTGTCTAATTATGTCAAACATAAAAATAAACAAATTTACATGTGTGCCAGAAATCAACTTTTTATCACTTTAATTTTCTTCCATTTGAGATAATTATAAACCAAATAAATGCAGAAATTCATATTTATGAAATTTCAGTAAGCTGAATTAAAAAATACTTTGTCACTGAAATGTATCTGCCAGTGATAATTTTATAAAATATTCTTTACTTCATTCTTTATTATTATTTTTGGACATTCATGGAAAATTCTATTATATGAATCATTCTGTGTCCCTGATTCACTGCTAGTTCAAGTTGTTGAGTTTACAGCAGAAGCTTATTACAGACACAATATGATTGGTACTTTCAGGAAAAAAGTTGCCACTAGTTGTTTTTACACAAACACTATAAACAAAAACTTCAGTCAATTTTATATATCCATGAACAGTGTACATATTTTAATATTATAAAGTATATTTTTCTCACTCCCGTTTTCCCTGAAGAAGGGGATATTTTTTTGAAATAAATCAGATTAATATTCCTAGTAAAATAAATGGATCCTTTACTTATATACAGGGCAGAAATGGGCAAGCTTCTCTTACACATAAATGCTCATGCCTAATACCTCGGTCAGTTTGGGAGAGACTTCTTTTTACACTGGTAGATATAGACATGCCTGCCTTCATGTTCTCACTCTAAGTACAAACTACGTAAAAACTCTAAGTACAAACTACAAAATTAATGCTATTTGACAGCCTGGATGTAAGATACATATTTTTTAGTTCTCAAAATTTTTTATGAAAATAAGAGAGGGGAATGGGAAGTCCCATCACTGACATGGCTGATCACTGACACACTTGAATAATATAGAGCAAAATAAAGTTCTAGAAGCACAAAAATAGCTAACTTCACCACTAAATATTTAGTGTTTTATTAAGGAATCTGAAGTTCTAATTACATTTATAAACATTTATACATAGTATCAGAATTTATAATAGTATCAGAAAGGCAAAGCAAAATTGTGACTTGTCAAACTTCAGTTCTAGGAAAGCATTATAACATGAAGTTGCAAAGGGAATTTCATTTTTATTTCAAGGCAGCAGTTTATTTTAGCAGTATTTTCACTTGTTAATGGTTTCATCTTTGTATAAGACTTAATGATTTATGATTTTTTTTCGAAGATCATAATAACACTGTTAGAATTAGAATTACAACATAATATAGAGTACAGAAGAGAATTCTTTTGTCATCTATCTTCTTCCATTAAATGATGTGCATGTAACATTAAGATGTTGTGATGTTGTAGGTGCAGTTTTAATTCTAAATTATTAACTGAAGCTTTCTTTTTTTTTTTTCCTTGAGTACAAATAAAACGTACAGAAAAAAAAATCACATATTTTCTCCTGAGCACCACTAAATCCCAAAGGATATTGCTTTTTGACAATTGTGAGCATACTCTTAAACTTGACAGAAGAGATAATTGCATCTCTGTTCTATCCACTGTAGTGCTTTACTTTTAAATAGAAAAATACATGTTAATTTTGTTCTTTCACTGTCAAAAGTGCATAGAAGTATCATTAAAACAAAAGATTTCTGAATGTTATTTGAGTTGCACATTGAGTAACAGCTATGTACTTACTATCTATATTATTTTATTGTTGCCTTCATCTGACTGATTCCTCCAGGCACAACCCCAATGTAAATATTAACTGTTATAACTATACAGAAGTGATAAAGTGATAGTGATGAGCAGTAATAGATGTATATACACATTGCATTCTACTTGGAAGCCTCCAGAGTTTAATGCTGAAATGCAACCAACTCAGTGGTGAAATGCAACAGCTGTTTTATGCAAAAATAATTAAACAGAAATTGAAGATTATATGCAAGTGAAAGAGTAGGTGGAACTACAGGGCAATCAATGTTGCTTTGTTCCTGTTCTAGCAAAAAAATGTTAACGATAAGGTTTTATTACCACTGTGATCTTCCCTTTGTAGACATAAAAGACAAAAAGGCCCTTGGCAATAATTAAGCATCTTCATACGAGTTTGACCCAGAGACAAGACAGTATTTTTAAATAGCTGTGTCTCTGTTCATAAATTACACTTTATATATACTGTCTCACAATAAAAATGACAAAAATTTCATTATAAAATAATCTGACTTTTACACATATTTGGGTAAGAAGGTGATTTCTGTGTTTGTTGATGTTGCTTCTTGAAAAAGACTTTAACAGACGTCTATCTGAATTCCCTCTGAAATGGTTTTCATTTTGTGACTTGCACAAGCAAAATAAATATAGGAAGCTTTAGCTGTATAGATATAACTGCAAAAAGATTAACATGTTTAGATTACTTCTAATCAAAAAAGTAATTTTGATTTCATAATTTGAATTCCAAGAGATCTGAGTGTGTCCAGCAGTTTGGCCAAGGCATAAAGTTACCACTTGCATCAGCAATAATACCATCTTATGGAATAATAAGAGCAAGACCAGAAAATGGAAAGTACGTATAGAACAACTGAAGTGCTATTAAGTTATGTATGAGCAGTGTTGCTTTTTGGAGCCCTTTTTTTTAATGATTTCAAAGGAGCATTTTGGAGGACAATCCAATTTGTGTAAAAGTGTTCATTAGTTTTTAAATTGGACTCCACAGCCACATGGATTTTGTTCATGTATTATAATGGAACTTCAACAAAAAACCCCATAGTTTAAATATGGTCAGTCTGTCTTTTGGTGAGATCACATAAGAAGTAATGCATAAAAAACTCATGAGAATTCCTAACCGTATTGATTAAAATATTTCCACTGGGTTCAATGGTGTCAGGATTTCACCCATGGTACTTGGAATATGATGATTAACAAATCTTTTCTCTGTGATGCCTGGGTAGATGTGCCCTTAGTCTGTTTTTCAGCCATAATTCTGTCTAGTTCGTTATTCAGAATGATATGGCAACACAACAGCTTGTGTGTTATTCAGGGTATAATTAAACACAGGAAGAAGGGATAGACCTGATATGTCTTCTCTGAATAGTCAATATATCTTGCAAACTTGAATTCATCTTAGTCTCTTGAAGAAACAATGTTGATACACAGTGTTCATTCTTAAATTCTTTGTAGATATATATTTGAAATAAGGACTTGGAACTTCAGAAATTATTTATTTTGGCTTGTATTTTAGAGCTTCCAAAGTCCAAATTTACCGTGTTGCTTAAAGAAGAATATGGCTGAATGAGTTAATCTGATGATAAAAAATGCTACCTGCCTTCATCCTGTGTCAGAATCTAACAGATGGGCTTTTCCTCACAACTGCTGCACAGAGGAGGGGCACGTAAGCAAACAGATTTCTTTTATCTTCAGGAAAATTTGAACCTGGAAAGCAATTCCAAGTAAAATCTAATGTGCAACTTCTCAGTTTTAACAATGCCTACCACGAATTATTAGAATTATTTTATTTATAATAATAGTGTATATGGCACAGAACTTGACACCGTAGCTGTGATGCTAAGGAATGTAGGTTTAACCTGATGTAGGGGTCATGTTTTAACCTGGGAGGTTATTTCAAATTATTCAGCCATAACTGAAAAAACAATTTAGCCTTCATTATGTTCTTGTTAGGAAAGGATCTACTGAAAAACGTCAGACATAGTAATTGCTAAACCAGCTCAGACTCAGAACCTGTTCTGTCCAAGAATCTATTTGCAGTGTTTTATGTTTCACATGAAAGGAGAAGTTTATGCAGCTGGAGGACTTAAGATCTCATACAGAAGCAGTTTTAAACCCTGAAGAATTGCTTTAAATGCTGGTTGTTTTTGGTTTTGGGGGGGTTTTTTTGGTTGGGTTTTTTTGGGGGGTTTTGCGTTGGTAGGGTTGTTGTGGGGTTTGTGTTTCTTTACTATGGTGGAGAAAGTTAAAGAAATCCACAAATGAGACTTTCAAAAACTCAAACATACAAGATCACAAAATCTTAGAATGGCTTTAGGTTGCAAGGGACCTCAGAGATCATCTAATCCAACCTCTCAGACTCTGTTTCTCA